>PVHP010017483.1:0-24089 GCA_004024765.1 Zapus hudsonius | reverse complement strand
GAGCAGGTGGCCCAGGGAGGTGGGACAGAACCTCCAGGCTCTGTGAACATGTCCAGACTCTAACAGGCAGGCGGTTCTGAAGCAGAGCTGAGAAGTTGAAAGGATTTGTTCCCAGAGAAAGTGCCTTTGTGTGCTGGTCTCATGGCCTTACTGCTTCCTCCCATCACCCCCCTTTTTCCCCCATTATGGGATCACTTCTCCCTCCTTCCCTCCCTCCCTCCTTCCCTTCCTTTCTTCCTTAAAAAATATATCCCTCGAAAAACCAAATATATATATATATATATATATATTTGCATGCAGGAAGAGAGAATGGGAATGGGGCACCAGGGCCTCTTGCCACTGCAAGCAAACTCCAGACGCATGCACCACTTTGTGCATCTGGCTTTATATGGGCACTAGGGAATTGAACCCAGGCCATCTGGCTTTGTAAGCAGGTAGCTTTAACCACTGAGCAATCCCCCTAGCTCCCTGTGGGCTTCCTTAATTGTCCTTGGAATAGCACTGGGTGAGCCGACACCGAGGTGCCACAAAACGGTGCTGAACTGCACAGGCACACTGTGACAGACATGGACCCTGCCACATGTAGCTTACTAGCCCATCAGCTGGGCATGTCCACTTGTCCACTTCTGTACCACCCAGTCAGGACTGCCCTGGAAGACTTAGGTGTATGTCACCCCCCCGGGGGGGGCATGGCATGGTGACAGGCTCACAAAGAGAGCTCTGGCAGTGGATCTAGCTGGCTTTCCCATTGGGCCTATCACCTGATGAGGAAAGGGCACCAAGGCTCACATTTTGCTCTGTCTGGAATCTCAGTCTGGTACTTTGGAGTGACTGCAGGGCAGGAATCCCAGAGAAGAACCTGTCCTGCCTGGGGACTTGGGTGGTTGATTTTTGGCTTCTGTCCTGGAGGTGGTGGCAGTTGTGGGCCAGGCCATTGGTGGGGAACTGCAGCTGAGGGCTCCTGGGAGGGTGACAGCAGGCCCAGCCTGAAATGCTGGAGTCCTGTTTTACCAGGCTTCGGGTTCCTTAGTGTCCTCTGCTGTGGATACACCCCTCAGGGAGGGCCAAGGGCCAGGTATCCCAGAGGAGAAGAGAATTAAGAGGGGGCCTTTCTGCTGCCCCTTGGCTCTGGGTACTTAGATGAATCTTGTGGTTTTTATTCCTTTGGGAAAGGTGAGCCCCTCGGCAGCCCACACCACCCATCAGTCCCTGCACTCCTCTGCAGATCGGGATCGTATTTCTGTTGCTTCCGGAGAGCAGGAAGGGCAGGCCCAGCTCAGTGCAAGGTGCTGGTGTGTTTACAGAGGGGCTCCTAAGAAGATCTCTTGTCTAGAAGTGTTGAGGAATAAGATGGTTTAAGCAGTGACTTCAGTGTGTGTGTGTGTGTGTGTGTGTGTGTGTGTGTGTGTGTGTGTGTGTGTGTGTGTGTTTTCAAGAGGATGAAGGCAAGGAATCCTGAGCACAGAAAGGTTTCAGGGCTACACACATGGTGGGAAAATGTCAAACGCAGAGTGGGGAAAGTGTTTGTTTTTTTTCCCCAGAGTCACATAGCCCTGGGTTATGGTTTAGAAACCCATCCTCCTTGAGGCTGGGAAGATGGCCCAGTTGGTAAAGGTCTTGATGTGATAATTGAGTTTGGACCTGTAGCACCCACTAAATGTCAAGTGGGCAGCCCACTTGTAATCCTGGTGTTTGGGAGACGGGGTTCCAGGAGCAAAATGGCTAGATGAACTAGTTGAAATGGGGAGCCCTGGGCTCAAGTAAGAGAGAGACCCTGCCTCAGTAAATAAGGAGGGACACAGTCGAGGAAGACACCCCTCATCAACCTCTGCACACACTTCCTCACCCACACATATAAACATGCATACACCACACACACACACAAAGCCTCATTTGAAGTCACTTTGCTGAAGAAGGCTTTGAGATGGGGGCTTTTACAAATGCAAGAGTAGGAGGAAAAGAAGGAGCGAGGAATGGAGGGAGGAAGAGAGGGAACCGAGTCTTCTGGTGCCCCTGTGGGCATGTGATGTGGCAAGGAAAGTGTTTCTGACTCCAGAGAACTCTGGCGTGGTGGGGGAGCAGGAGTGCCAGGGTTACCCTCTGGCACCTCCACTTCTGCCCTGATAACTTGGAACTCCATCAGTGTTTGTGTTTGTGGGAGCTTCTACAATGGACTTCTCAGGAAGTGTCTTAACACACGCCCTACCTGTGGCTTTCCCACGAAGAAGCAGGGGTTGTCCTGTCTGTGTGCGAAAGGCAGAGAGCTGAGTCCCACCCTCCTCGGCTGAGTGGAGTGTCCAGGGCAGGGCCAGGAACCTGCATTCGAAAGGAACTTAGGCCAGCTCTGAGCCCAGCAGCTGCCAGTGGACCCCAGGCAGGGTGGGAGCCTTGTTTTCTCTCCAGTCTGCCCCTCAGGGGCTGTGACTGGTGGGTTGTTCCCACTTCTGAGCCTTGATCCTCTTGTGTGCTGAACAGGGTGCCACCCTTTCCTGTTTGGGTGCTGTGGGGTCATAGAGTGTACGGAGCCTGGCTAGGCGAGTGATGGGCAGGGCAGGGTGATTCAGGGTGCCAGGCCAGGGTCACAGGGCAGGCCTCCTGGAGGTAGGCTGGGACTGGAGAGAGGAGACACAAGGCTTCCATTTGGAAAGGACTTGCAGTGAGCCCAGAGATGGGGCCTTTCTGCCCAGGCCTCTGAGCACAGGCTCCTGGCACCCAAGGTGAGGAGGGCACAGAGTCCAAGATTGAAGTCTTGCTTGGGCGTTCTGTGAGAGTTGGACCAGGGCCCTCAGGCTTGCCCTCCTGTGAGAGTGACATTTTCTGAGTGGGGAGGAGTGGCTCAGAGCTCTGCACACAGGGACTGGAGTGGCACCCTCCTCTCCTGGGTGCACCTGGAATGCCTACAAAGAGAGGAGATGGTGCAGTCTAGTGGTTGGAACGCTGTTGCAGGAGGTCATCCCACCAGGGAAGTCCCAGGGAAGTGCCGCTGTCATTGTTGGGGAGATCCCGTCTTCCTCTACTGCAGAACTCTCTTCTTAGGATACTTTACCTACATGTCGCCTTCTCTTCTGTCATTTTTATTCTTCTCTGAAGGGGACTCAATTGTGCCTGTCACTGGCTTCATTGTGTCTGTGAGATCACCCACCTGTGTGTATGAAAGGTCTGCAACCCTCAGTCCCAGGGGCTGAATAGAAGCAATTTGCACCTCAGCCTGAGTTCTAGAACTCAGGCAGCTGGCTTATTTATAGAAGGCTGTAGAGGGCTAAGTCTCCTGGTTCCTATTTCATCTGGGGTGGGATTCTTGGACAGCTGAGCCTCTGGTCATCCCAGTGGGTCTCTGCAGTCACCTGCCCTGGGGTGGAGTGGGTTTTCAGGAGCCTGAACCCTGGTGTATTCTTAGAAACCACAGAGGAACAGAGTGGGGGGAGAGTCAAAGGCCGTGGGGAGAGGTGATCTTTCCTTGCAGATGGCTCTTTCTGGAGGCTTAACTAGGAGCCCTTGCTCTTCTTTCTGCCTGATGGGAATGCAGTCTCCATGCTTCCCAGCGCCGTCCCTGCGCGCCCCACTCCCCACTGCAGGAGGAGGCTGTGAGGGGCCGACAGTTGCTCCATTAGTCTGGATGGAGCCTCTGCATTCGGAATTCAGCTTTTCTCGCAGGCTCTGTGCCTGTCTTCACTAACTGGACACATTCTTTTTTTAATTATTTTTATTTTTATTATTAATTTATTGATTTTTAAAAATTTTTCCATAATGAGTTACATTATTTAATAGGCAGACAATAAGTTGCTATCCCCAGTTCCCCAATGCCCCTCTTCCCCATCCCGATCAGCTGGATATCCTCCTCCTTGGGTGTCCTGTAGACATTCCGTCCACTTCAAGCCCAGGTAGACAGGTCACGTGACAGAGGCGCTGTCTGCCCAGGTCCTAGAAGGAGCACGATCTCACAATTAGCTTTTAGATCTGGCTTTTAAGACCTGGCTCACCAGCTATCTGTCCCAGCTGTCCTTCTGAGAGCCCTTCCCCTGGACTTGGGCTCCTGGCCCTTCCATCTGATGTTCCCTCCCAGCTCCCTGTTTGTCTTGGCCCCGCCCTGCCTCAGCAGCTAACCATTGGCTCTGAAGCTCTCAGGAATGGCCCTGGGCTCCCACAGCTCTGGGTGCTACGCATTCTGTTTCCACAGCACCTGCCTTCCACAGATCTGGGCTCTATAGCCCCAGGTACCCTACATCCCAGGCTCTCATGGACCCTGGTACCCTGTACCCTTGGCTCCCACAGGTCTGCTCTGCACTGACCCAGCTTCCTCTCCTGACTTTTCCATAAGGCTCAGCTTGGTGTGACTTTCTGCCATGTCTGTCTCTGAGCCAACAGGAGAAAATATCCAAGATTGGGCCACCTGATCCAGGAACACTGGGCTGGGGCCCAAGTGTTTCCTGGACATGGAGCACCCACCTGCTGGGTCCCTCTGTGTGGGAGGATGAGGACATTTGGTGAGGCCATCCACATAGTGAGTGACACAGTAAGTAAGGGTGACCTCCCAGAGGACCACAAGCAAAACCTAGATGTGGCCCTGAGACTCCCAATTGTTTTTCTGGTTTGTCGTCGCCCGAAGGTAACTGAACACACTGACGCTTCCGACATTCAGAAATGGGATGTATGGGAAGGAGTCAGATGGTGGTGTGGTACTGAGGAGAACATTTTAAAAAATGTGAGAGAGAGAAAGGAAGAGAGAGAGAGAGAAACAGAGACAGAGACAGACAGAGACAGAGAATGGGCATGCCAGAGCCTCCAGCCACTGCGAACTCCAGACACATGTACCACCTTGTGCATCTGGCTTTACATGGGCACTGGGGAATCAAACTTGGGTCCTTCTGCTTTGCAGGCAAACACTTCAATCACTAAGCCATCTCTCCAACTCCAAGGAGAACATTTTGTTGACATTTTTAAAACTAAAAGTTAGCCGGGCATGGTGGCACAAGCCTTTAATCCCAGCACTCCAGAGGCAGAGGTAAATTCCAAGTCAGCCTGGGCTAGAGCGAGTCCCTACCTTGAAAAACCAGAAAAATAACAAAACCTAAAAGTTAAATGTGTTTATTGGGCTGAAGAGATGGCTTAGTGGTTAAAGCGTTTGCCTGTAATGAAGAAGGACCGGAGTTCAATTCCCCAGTGCCCATGTAAAGCCAGCTACACTAGAGGGCGCATATGTCTGGAGTTTGTTTACAGTGTGCCCTCCCCCCCTCTCTGTCTCTCTCTGTCTCTGTCTCTCTCTCTCTCTCTCTCTCTCATAAATAAATGAAATTTTAAAAAATTAAAAAAATAAATAATAATAAATGTGTTTATTGTGGAAAATTCATAAATATCAGAAGGAATCTGCAAAGCAAAATTGTAATGAATAATAATATTTTATTATTAATAACCATAAGCCCACATATTGATTTAGGTGTAAGTTCTAGGCCTCTTAGCAAAAAAAAAATTATTGTAAGTTCTAGAAAAATCCTTGTCCCATACCATGGTGCCCTGAGTACACATGCCCACAGAATGTCTCAGCAGGAGCCAATGAAGTCCGGTGATAGCTGTCACTGGGACTCCTCCTGTCCGGGCAGCCTCATGTGGCACAGGGTTTTGTTTCTTTTTAACTTTTTATTGGCAGCTTCCATATTTATAGACAATAAACCATGATCATTCCCTCCGTGCTCCCACTTTCCCCCTCTCAAATCCACCCTCCATCATTTCCCCTCCCCCTCTCCATTAGTCTCTGTTTTGTTTCGATGTCAGCATCTTTTCCTCCTATTATGAAGGTCTAGTGTAGGTAGTGTCAGCCAATTCGAGATCATGAATATCAAAGCTATTTTGTGTCTGGAAGTTTGCATTGTAAGCAGTCCTCCCCTTCCTTTGGCTTTTACATTCTTTCCACCACCTCTTCTACAATAGACCCTGAGCCTTGGGAAGTGTGATAGAGATGTCCCAGTGCTGAACTGTCATGTCTTCTCAGCACTGTGGTGTCGTTTGATTCATCCTGGTGGTCACTGCCTTCTGAAAGAGAAGCTTCTCTCACCAAAAGTGAGAGTAACGTTAATATATAGGTATACCCCTTTAAAAACTTATTAGGCAGTTTGGTGGGCATAATATATGCCTTTAGCCAGACAACAGCAGGCATTACTTCCTCAGGGATCATGACCTCCTCCGCCATAAGCTTTTGACTAGGTCTTCAGTACCAGGCATGTATTCCCTTCCATGGAGCGGGCCTCCAGTCCAATTAGCAATTGGTTTCCCCCATAACAGATGTGCCACCTTTGCCCCTGTTGACACATTTGGCCTGGCTGGCCAGTCTTAAGGCTTGAAAGGTCCACTGCTGTTCACCACTGTTGATGACTTCTTTCTCCCATAGGGCTACATACAGCTATAGCTTTCCCCAGCTTTCTGTCAGCTAGTTAACATGAAGTTTCCAGCTCAGCTCCAGCTTGATTTCTCAATGACCTGCAGCCCAAGCATGTGGGGTCTTCAGCAATAGGGTCTTATACCATCTCGCTCTGGTGGGCAACCAAGAGCCTTGGCAATGGCCTGTAATGTTTTGGGGGCCTCAGAAACCTCCTGTGGCACAGGGCTTTTATTCATACTGTGACCCTTCCTCCCCCTCCCCCGGAACTGAGTGCCTGTGTATCTGTTCACATGTGTGATTATGTTCACTAGACCGGCTCCCTGGGGACAGGTGTTTCTCACCTCCACCTATCCCCAGCTCCCAGGAGCCCAGCTTGGCTTTCAACTGAACAGTAAGCTGAGCTTTGACATCTGTCTGTTTCCCTTTTTGGGGGGTGGGGTGGGGGAGGCCCTCCGGGCATGCTAAGTTCCTTTCCTTGGGTGTGTGGCAGTTCAGTCACATTCCTGGGTGGCACATGTAAATACTGGTCAGCTATGACCAGTATTTACCCACCCTCTTTGAAGTCTCCCTCCTGGGCTGGGATTCCTCAGACCCTGTGGCCTTGACCATGCATCTGGGGCTCAAGGTCAGTGTATGAGTGGGCCCTGACAGAGGAGAGTGTGTACTGAGCTCCGCAGCCTGCGCCCACAGCTCTGAAATGACATTTCAGGAATTGAATTACATTTCAGTAGTTGCAGAATCCAGGAATAGATTATTTGATTATATCTGTTGGAAGTCATCGCAGCCACTGGCTTCATTTTCTCAGCCAACAGCTAAACTGAGTGGGGAGGGGGTGCCAGCCCGGGAAAGCTGTAATTACTTGATTCTCCCAAAAGCGCATCTCTCAAGCTGGTGGCTTCTCCTCAAATGGGAAAAGCCCCAGGGTCTGCTGCTCCAGGCAAAAGCTGGCATTGCTTTACCAGGCATTGCCACCACCCTTCCAGGGCCTGCTTGTCACACTGCTGGGGATACTCAGACTAAAAATGCCATTTTGGTCATGACTACAACAGCCGAAGCTAATCCCTCCAGCTCGATGGTATTGGGGAAGAGCAGACCAGTTAGTTCTGATGTATGAAGTCACTTAACATTTGTGGTCTGATTTTTTATTTGTTTATTTATTATTTAATATAGTTATTTATTTGAGAGAGACAGAAAGAGAGAGTGTGAGTATGGGCTATCCAGGTCCTTCTGCAAATGAACTCAAGACACATGCACCACTTTGTGCTTATGGCTTTATGTGGTTACTGGGGAACCAAACCCAGGCTTAGGCTTTGCAAGAAAGTGCCTTTAACTGCTGAGCCTCTCTCCAGCCCCCTGTGCTCCACTTTCTTTGAGACAGAGTCTCTCGCCACTGTAAATGAACCACCTCTGAACGTCAGACTAGCTGGCCCATGAGCTCCGGATTCTCCTGGCTCTGCCTCCCATTGTCATTGTCATGTTGGGATCACAGATGCTTGTGTTACTTCGCTTATGCCTTTATGTAGGTGCTGGGGAGTTAAACCTACGCTAACAAACTTTGCAAGCAAGCACCTTAACCACTGAACTATATTCCTAGCCCCTTTGGGCTGATTTTGTGACTTTGAGGAAATCTTTGATTTTCCCTAGCCTCAGGTATATGCAGAGTCATGGAGATCTCGAGATGCCTTTTAAAGCCCTGCAGAAATGTCAGTGTTTGGTACTGTTGCAGTCAGCTTTCTAGTTGCTTCACAGAAAGAACCCAAGCAAAAGCAGCTTGTGGAGGAAAGGGTTTATTTGGCTTATGGATTCAAGGGGAGACTCCATGATGGCAGGAAAAACGATGGCATGAGCAGAGGGGTGGACATCACCTCCGCCACAGCACCGCAAACAGCATCAGGAAGGTGTGCCAAACACTGGCAAGGGGAAGCTGGTTTATAAGCCCACCCAAGCAACACAGCTCCAGTGAGGTTCTAATCCCCAAACTGCCATCAGCTGAGGATCTATCAGTCAGAACACATTCATTTGTTTGTGGGGGACACCTGGATGAAACCACGACAGGTACCATAGCTATCATGAGACAGAGCTTGAGCTGAGAGGAAGTACTTACTGAGCTGCTGGCCTCCTGGCTCTCTGCTTGCTTTACAACTCTAGCACTCTTACATGCATGTGCCCTGGTTCAAGAACAAGTTCAAAAGCATTGAAACAGCACAGGTTTCTCCCAGAGGCTCTCAGGATAGTGAGGTACACACCCAGGGCCAACTCTTGTAGGGCCTTATGGTGGCCCAGGTACAGTGGGGGACCTGGGAAGAAGGGGTCCTTGAGGGTTTTTTGAAGGATGTAGCCATTATGCTGGCCAACTTGGTCCATTTGGAAATTGTAACCAGTTACCTGTTAATCAACTAAAAATGAATATGCATGTTTGGGTCCACCAGGGAAAGCTACAGGGTACCATGGATTCAACCAGACAAGAACTAGTTATTCAAGAAGTTCCATTTATAATTTGAGAAAGGAAAGGCCCTGGCCTCATTAGGCTACCTCCAGCGTGCCCTTGAAACCTCTGTGTTCCTTGAAATATGCTTCGTGACATGCTGGAAAAACAATTCTCTCCTATATATAGCCTTATCTCGGTGTTCAGGCGCCTACCTGGGCCACTCACCTTCTAGAAAAGCACTGGGTTAGGCCTCTGGGGTGGTGGGACTTAGATACGGGGTTTGGCATCCTGCCTGCAAGGAACCCACACATTCTTCATGGAGCCCGTTTCTGCCTCCATTCCTCAATATCACCTTCCTTCCAGTTGTGAGCAACTACCATCCTGTTGGCCAAACTCCTCTGGGTTTAGCTTCTTCTAATCTGGCCCCCATCAGTCCTGCAGTAGGGTGGAGCATATGTGTGGTGGAGATGGGCGCAGAGAACCAGCTTTCAGGTGCCAGTGGGTGTGTTTGCAAGGAGCAGGGTAGAGAGACTCTGGGGGGATAGTGTCCAGTCTGGGAAGATGGCCTCTCAAGCTTGAGGACCTGGGTCTGGATCTCCAGCCCTCACGTGAATGCCCGGCAGGTGTGGTGTGCTCACTTGGGAGGTGGAGATACAGGATTCCTGGGTTTAAGTGACCCTATCTCAAAGAAGGTGGAAGAGAAAGCCTTGATGTCAGACTCTTGTCTGTCTGTCTGACTGTCTGCCTGCCTGCCTGCCTGTCTCTCCCCCCCACATGCATGTGTACTCTCACACATGCAAAAACACATCACATGCACTCATACACACAACAAACAGCAGATGTCTAGTCTGGCTCCACCTGACTGCTTTGTGATTTTGTTGCCATCTGTAAAAACCCTAAATCCTTACAGGCAGAACCTGATACCTCACTGAGGAATTCTGGAGCAGCAGAGAGGTGCTGGTGTAGGGCGAGTTGCATTTTGTCTGGTGTCCACTGGTCAGAGGATTGAGTGACCTCTGTGAGCTGGCTCTGAAGTGAGGTTGCCTTGTGATACTTGAACATTGAGGACAGTCGTGACCTTTGACAGCGCTCAGAAGCCTGCCCAGGAGCTGTGATTATGGGGTGAATTGAAGCCCTGCCCTGTTATAAGCTACCAGGTTCGAGGTCAGCCTGGGACTACGTAGTAAATTCCAGGTCAGCCTGGACTAGAGTGAGACCATACCTCAAAAAAAAAAAAAGCTACCAGTATGCCTTCCTCTGTTGGGTGGTGCTCTGTTCCTGTTCCTGGGGGCACAGGTGGTAATATTGTCAGGGGTGGGGGAGTGTTCAAATTCTGACTTTGCTACCAGCTGGCTGGCCTTCATCCCCAGCCTCAGAGCTGGACCTGTCACGGGGCTGTGCCTTTGCTGTGGAGCCAAGCGGGAGCTGGCATTCAGGCTGGAGTGCCCAGGCGGGGGCTGGCAAGCAGGGAGCATGAGGGGGTCAATGCAAGGGAGGGATGTTCCTCTGCACCCCGAGTGGCAGGGACAAAGCTGTAGGAGTTGCTTATGGGTAGCATGTAGTTCCTGGGGCTCTGCTCTTTGTGTTTTTTTTTGGGGGGTGAGTCTGGGTGGACCTGAGAGTGAGGGGTGCCAGTCTGAATTTGTCACCACACCCTCTAAGTGACTGTAGCTCTGGAGATAAGCAGATGGTCTGTCCCGTGCCCACTCTCTGCTGCTCCATGCAGATCTACCTGCACTAAGAGGCCACACAGCTCCCTTGGCTCATGCAGATGAGGATGCTTTCTGAGACTGTCCTAAGGTATGGTCCCAGCTGGGGGCCCCACCCTGGAGTCCTGTGTTCTTCTCATTGGTGCTGGGGGACATTGCAGTCTAGGGTCTTCCTCCTGGCTGTCTCCCTCCAACCCCATGTGTCTGTTCCCCTCTGTGTTCTCCTGTTTATCTCTTGGAGGGCTCACTTGGAAAGGAATAGATGGGTGGGAGAAGTATCCCTGCCTGGTGGCAGTTGTGAGGGGGACCGGGCAGGGAATAGGCCCCTGTAGGCCTGGCTTTCTCTGTGAGATTTCTCTTCTGCCTTTCTGGCCCTGGGTTCAGGTTTGACTATTCATTAGCCTTAGCATCTAAAGGTGCTCTCTGCCTCTTTTAGCTCTGCAGGCCTCTTGCCCTTTTCTCAGGCTCTTAGAAGGCAGTCCTGCCTCCTTCCTTCCTCTTGTCCTGACACTCTTGAAAGGTGAAGAAGTATGCAAAGCACTACCCTGGTTTGCTTACCTGGATGCCTGGGAACCAGCCACCTTATTCACTCTGGGTGGATCAGCCTCTCACCAACCACCAGTTTGGTTCTGTCTTTGCTTTCTCTTTGAACTGAGCTGGAGATCAGAACATCACCGTCTTGTGGTCTGAGCCATGGCAGGGAAGGTGTGTGGTGCCTTGGCCACTTGGGTTGAGGTTGGGGCAATCTCTGTGAGGTTGCTTTATTGAGGGTCAGCTGAACCCCACCAGCATGTGTTAAGCTCCTCTTCCACCCCCCTCCACCATTAATTTCTCAGTACCTATTCTGACTGACCCTGTACCGTGTCCAAGGCAGTGCATACCACTCTGGGTAAGTCTTGCTCCCTCAGGAGCTCCCAGGTGGTGAGGAAGACTGTTTCTCTGTGTAGTTCTGATGCATTGGGACAACCACTGTCACCAAGGCAGGTGCCTTACACTGCCCAAATCCTCTTCACCAGCAGTCTTCCTCCCTGCCTGCCTGTCACTCCCTTTACTGCCAGACATAGTCTGAGCACTTGTGTTGCCCCTTGGAAGATGGCCACACCATCTCAGTGGACACCGAGATGGCCTCTCCTTTTCCCCACCTAAGGACAGAACTAGGGCTTATTAGGAGCTGGTTGTCACAATCCCTTGGTCATAGCCAACTCTAGGAAGGTGCCCTTTGCCCTTCCCCAGCTCCCTCACTTGAGTGCCTCCTAGAGAAGTAGATCTGTTCTGCAGCCTCCTCCCACAGGCCTTGTCTGCTCTCCCCTGCTGGCCTGTGAGATCAGTGGTTAAAGTACTTGGATAGGTGGGCTGGAAGGAAGGAGGGGGCAGAGGAGACCTCAAATTCCATGCATGTGGCAGGAAGAGCTGATGGGGAAACAGGATGGAGCTGAAGAAGTAGCATCATGGGACTTGGGTGCCGCCTCTTCATGAATAAGTCAGTATCATTATCATCTCACTTGATAATAGAAAAATTAAAATTTAAAGCGATCCAAAGTGATGAGTGACAGAAACGTTCCTAGAAACCGGAGATTGTGTGCTGTGCAGCTCTTGGCGGAAGTGATATCAGACACCAGGTCCCCAGGAGTGGGTTTTAATGTTTCAGCATTCTAAGCTGAGGACACTGGAGCTTTTGTTCCCGGGGGCCCTGGGGGCTCTCAGTCCTTATCACCAGCCTTGAGAAGCAGCTCCTTCTGGAACTCACATGCCTCCCCTGGGTCCCAATTTGTCCTCAAGGATCTAAGCCTGTATTAATATTTGGACTCTGGGGTCCTTGGAAACTTATTATGCCCTGGGCCTATTCCCACCCTGGGGCTGCTGCTGGGTCAACATTGTGATTACCCAGCGTTTTGGCCACAATTTGTTTTGTTTTTGAGGCAGGGTCAAACTGTAGCCCATCCTGACCTGAATATATGCTATAGTCTCAGGCTGGCCTCAAACTCATGGTAATGCCTCCCCCAGAGCTGGGAGTTCAAGATGCATGCCACCATGCCGGAGACAAGGTCTGTTGCTCTCCATGGGCTCCAGGAACCTGGCTGTGTCTGGTTCAAGGAGCTCAAGGCAGGCTGGCTGGGCCCTACATGCTGCAGGCTTCTTCCTGAAGAGTGTTCCAGGCGGAACACTCCCCATGAGTCAGGCTGAGTTCTCAGGTCAGTGGGGCAGAATGCCAGAGCCCCAGGGATAATGGGCTACATAAACCACTTATTTTAATTAGAAGAGTTATGTAACAACAGATCAGAAAGTTGGCCAAACAAAATATAGGACAAATAAAGGCTCTGCTGGCCCCTCCTATCCCAGCATTCATGGTGCCCTGCCCTGTGGCGGGTTTTTCCTAGAGTGTTGACACTGCACACGAGGAGCTTGTGGCCATTTCCCTCCCAGTCTCTGAGGCCCCCTTGGGTGCAGATAGATTCCACTGGCCTGGATGGAGCCAGTGAGTGGCTCCTATCTGCAGACATGGTTGTACTGAGTTCAAATTCAAAACATGACATCATCGTGTTAACTTTGGGGGCTAGAACGGAAAGGCTAGCTCAGCAGTGACTCTGAGACAGCTCTGTGTAAGGGTGAGCTCGCGGGACAGGGGTCAGGACAGAGAGCAGTTAGAGCGTGGAGCTAGGCAGACGTGTGAACCCGATGGCAGAGAGGTGGTGCCCCATTCTTCCTTCCTAAAGGGGGACCCCCATGTGGAATTGTCTTTTTTATTGGTGGGTGTGGTAGATGGTTGGTGGAGCTCGGAGGAGGGAAACCCACAGGTGGCTGTGTGGTGGCAGAATCCTGAGGGCCAGCCACACAAGGACAGTCATTGCTGGGGTGCTAGCCCTGGAGGGGCACTAAAATCTCTTCCGCTGGTTAGCTGTTTATGGGTAAGAAATACTAGGAAATTGTAGGAGAAAAGAAGTGGGGGAGGAGACGAAACTGTCTGCTTATTGTTCCAGCGTGACTGAGGTGTCTGCACTGTCTAAGGACTCTCCTGTGTGGGTGCTCATTCCTGTGGACATGGGACATCATTCCTTTTGTTTTGCTTAAAGCCCACTATCTTTTTTTTTTATTTATTGTCCATAATGAGTTACATTATTTAGTGGGCAAACAATGAGTTGTTATCCCCGATGCCCCCCCATTCCCCAAAAGCCCACTTTCTTCAACTAGCAATACTGTGTTCCTCCCCAGAATTCACCAGACAGGTCTTCTGCTTGGATACCTATGGTCCCCCTTCTGGGGCTGGTGTAGGTTTAGGGGTACTTGGGAGCTTTTCTCAGGTCAGAGCTGTCTGACAGACAGAGGGCCTGGGTATCACCATCATTCCCACTAAATGCCCTAAGGCAATAGCCAAGGTCACAAAGGAGACAATAACATGATTCATGAGATGAGTATGAAGGAACTTGGAAGTGAGACTGGACCTGGATAAAACCCTCAGATCTTCCTCTTAGCAGCTTTATGACCTTGGACAAATTACCTAATTTCCAGACTTTAGTTTCTTCCCTATCGGATGGGACAGGGACAGTCCCCCCTCTAGGAACTGGAGGGACAGTGAGCCAAACTCCCCGTCTCAAGCACCTCATGCAGAGCAGGCACTTGGCAGATTGCATCTGGAACATTCAAGAGAATCAATTGGAAACTAGTAATTCATAAAATAATTCAGGAAAGTAGTTGGAGAGATAATAAATATTCATATTAGCCAAACCAACTATTAACATAATTTGACAAGATTCCATTCTAGTGCTAAAGTTGCGTTCATGGTTACAAAACTGGGTACGTCTATCAACACCCAGTGACTATATGCTTAGAAAGGGTGAATTTTCTTATAGGTAAATTATACCTTAATAAACTTGACTTTACAACAAGAAAGAATCTAGCCAGGCATGTTGGTGCAACATCCTGCACTGAGGAGGCAGAGGGAGGAGGATCACTGTGAGTTCGAGGCCAGCCTGGGACTACAGAGTGAGTGCAGGTCAGCCTCGGCTAGAGCAAGACCCTACCTAAAAAAAAAAAGATTCAGGCTGAGAGATGACTTCGTGGTTAAGGCCTTTGCCTGCAAAGCAGAAGGACCTGAGTCCAGTTCCCCAGGACCCACGTAAAGCCAGATGCACAAGGTGGCGCATGTGTCTAGAGTTCTTTTGCAGTGGCTGGAGGCCCTGGCACACCCATTCTCTCTGTTTGCCTCTTTCTCAC
Source organism: Zapus hudsonius (assembly GCA_004024765.1). Taxonomy (NCBI): domain Eukaryota; kingdom Metazoa; phylum Chordata; class Mammalia; order Rodentia; family Dipodidae; genus Zapus; species Zapus hudsonius. Next base: position 9,367 of record PVHP010017483.1, on the reverse strand, counting down.
TCTCTCAGATAAATAAATAAAATAAAATACATATATTTCACAAAGGATTCTTTTTTAGCTGCACGGAGTGGTGCGTGTCTGTAACTCTAGCAGTCAGGATGCCGAGGCAGGAAAAGATTTTCATTCCGGGCAAGTCTGCACTACATCCAGGGAAAGTGAGACGGGAGAGAGGAAAATTCCTTTTTAATGTCAGCAAAGCAAACGACCTGCTCTGGTAGTAAGGAGACCTATGCCTGATTTAGCTGAAGACAGTGACATCTAAATATTTCGTAGGTGCTTCCCCTTGCTTTTTAAAAGCTAACCATGTGAATTCATCCATTCTAGAAATAGATGACTATAAAATATTCAGTGGTGAAAGTAAATTCTACTTTATTTATTAAGTGCCTGCTGAGTGCCAGGTACTGCTTACCACTCTGGGAATTCACCCGAAAACTGCATTATTGACCTCCTGCCCTCTTGGAGTTCACATTTACTAAAGGGAGACGAACCAATGAGGAAACCAGGTGACAAGCTGGCTGTCAACTGCCATGGCACACACTGGAGTAGGACATGTTGAGGGGCTGGAGCCAGCTCACTACAAAAAGGTGATTTTGAGCAAAGCATGGGACCCCTGCCCTGGAGAGTGGCCCAGGCCCAACGTGGAGGGGCTCTAAACCTCAAATGTGGATGTGGAAATTTATCTTCCTCACCTGTCAGGGGCAGCCCCAGACCCCATGGCCTCCTGGGTCATGAATTCCGTGGGATTTTTATTAACATTTACTATACTCATACTATATGGTTTTCAGTCCACCAGCCTTACACTATGTATTTTCATGTGCTTCCTTGTAAGATGTTCAGCCTAACAAGCTATCAACTGTGGATGTTTATCTTATTAAAATCATTTTTGTGGCCCAATTTTGAAGGATTTGGCAGTGTTCCAATCCTGGCCATGCACTGTAATTTATTTAACTCACATCCTGCTGTTCACAATTTAGGCTGTGTCCTTCTAGAAAACACTGTTGTTGGGGAGGGAGGAGCTGTTCTGTGCCTTGACGAGGGGTGGCATGGAAGATGGCTAAACACAGGCACCGCAAGTGCCCAGTAGCACCTTGGGACGTTGTTTATGTCCCTTGTCCCTGGCTTTCTATATGGAGGTACTTCACCTGGCAAGGTGTGTGTGGATGGAACGTGAACGTGTAGCTAGCATAGTGGAGCTTCAACTTGGTGGAGCCCTTGGCCCAGTTAGCAGGCCGCCTGCTGACAGAACCCAGCTGCACCCATCTGGGGCTCTCCTTTCTCCTGGCCACTCAAATGCTCTTCCACTCCTTCCACCGGCTTGACTTGAACATAGTACTTCTAGAGTATTCCTGGCATAGACTCAGCTCAGGGCCAGGGCAGCCCAGGGCCTGGGTGACTCACTGTAACCCCCAGGACCAAGCCCTAGGGTGAGCACAAGATACAGAAGTGGTCATTGGGAGGGTGGGAAGGGGGCAAGCGAAAGTAATGGGAGGGATTATGATATGATAAAATACAATATGAGGGCTGGAGAGCTTGCTCAGTGGTTAGTGTTTTTGTCTGCAAAACCTGAGAACCTGGGTTTGATTCCCCAGTACCCATGTAAAGCTGGATGCACAAGGTGGCACATGCATCTAGAGTTTGTTTTTGGTGACTGGAGGCCCTGGTGTGCCCATTCTCTCTGTCTGTATCACTTCTCTCTGTCTCTCTCTGCTTGCAAAAATATGATATGTACATGTATGAAAACTGTCAACTAAAATAGTTTTAAAAAGCAATGGTCATTGGTATGTGGAGAAAATTTATTGACTCATGGGAACATCACAGCTAGTTGGGAAGGAGACAAGAGGGAGTGCTGGAAGGGGCAGGATGGAGTAGAAGGCACTTAACTTCCTGGCGAAGGTATTAACTGTATAAGGTAATAATTGCCAAGCCCATGACCCCATGATAGACAGGTGCCTGTGGGAGGGCAAGGCCGTGTGCCCAAATCCTCATGGGAGCTAATGAGTAGAATGGGGACCTCTGGACCCACCTGTCTGAGGTGTTCGGGAGCCCTGAAGTGGGCATTGCCAGAAGGTGCAAGAATCTGAAGTGTCAGCTAGGTCCTTGGTCCTAAAAGTCCTGGACAGCCCTGCAGATGGCCTGCCCTGGGACCTCACACCTCCTTTCCTATTGAGTAATGCCTGTGAGTCTCCTCCCTTCTCTGGCCTGGGTTTCCTGATGGAGACATCACGTGACAAAGTGGATGTGATACTCCTAGACAGGTGCACTGTGTAGAGATGACAGCTCATCCCTGTTATAGTCGTCCAGATTGAGTCTCTTGACGTGTGAGGCGGGACTCAGGGGACCACATGTGTCAGCTTGTCTCTTCCTGAACAACCTGGAGTGTCTTGCACAGGTCCTCAGTACCACCAAGACATAATGTCACTAGGTCTCCAAACAGAACATTTTTGAGATTTTATATGATCAAAGAATACTATATATGCATGTTTGAAAATGGCATAATAAATCCCATTATTTTATGTAATTAATGTACAATGTTTAAAATAAATTTATTATAACATTGATAAATATATGTAATAATATACTAATTTTAAAAATAATACTAAAGTGATACTGATACAACTTTTTTTTAATTAAAAAAATAAAGCCTGTTTCTAGGTGACCTTAAAGTAAATTAGGCTTACCAGCTAGATGCCACTGAGGAAAGACAGATGAAGGCAATGAGGTCACCACATACCTAGTGGCATGGCCAAGGTCCAGACACCAACAGCATCACCTGTGGCCGAGGGTGCGGAGCCACTGGAACTCTCGGTCACTGCTGGTGAGAAGTTGGCCACTTTGGAATACACATACACCAGGGGATGTCAGGCCAGGAAGACTCCATTCCCTCCAACACCACCTCCCCTGCGGCTGCAGGTGTAATCAGAAAATCCCAGGCAGGTTATAAATGTCACCAAAGGTGATGTTTGAGGAAGGATTGCAGCATGGTACCACAGGAGCCAGGGCCCTGGAGATCCCCACCCCCCAGCCAGATCTGAAGAACAGCAGCTCACCGGGGATCAAGGAGGGTTCTAGGCAGAAGAAAGCTGATGGTGAGTCAGCTTGGCGCATGTAAACCAAACCTTGACCCTGCCAGGCTGAAGGGAGCCAAGAAGACAAGGGAAGGAGGGAGTGGAAGGCCTCTGAGCACTGAGTATAGTTTGTCTTGCAGATGGCCTTCTATTCTTCCCACTGGGATCAGGAGAGGCTGAGACCCTGACCTTAGGCTGCCCAGGGTACAAGACTTCTGATGTGATTACCTCCCAAGGGTGACCCCAGGACCCTTGCACTTGCTGCTGGTGGCCTCAACTCTGGTTGCTTGGAAAAGCAGTGTCCTGAGCTTCAGCTGTGCCAGTTCCTGGGAGGAACAGCTTTCTGCACAAGAGTGACCCGAGGGCTTGAGGTCAGCCTGGGCTGGTTTCCCTCGTGACACCCAAAGGAGGCTGCAGCGTGAGCAGATCCTGGCTCGCTGTCTGCACGGGATACGCAGAGTCCCGCATCTGCTCTGCAGAGCCATGCAACTAATAGGATTCCCGGCGCCTTTGGGGCATTTGTAGCGAGGCGGCTGTTGCGTGGATGCAGAGGCCGCTCATTTGTGGGGATGAATAATTTATTTCTGTTTTCACATGGCTTATCCCTCCATCACAGATGCACCGAGCTCCTGCTCCTTTTGTAGGCTCCTGATAAAGCGGCTTCGGCTGCAGAACTTGGCTTAATCCTCCACCGTTCTGACGGATTTCCAGTTGACTGCTCGCAGGCTGCACTTCAGGAGCGTCTCCATTTTGGGGGCCCTGTTCCTTTTTGGTTTTTTTTGGAAGCTGCCCCTTTCACCTGTGTAAAAACGTTCATACCAATGGTACATGGACGTTTTGCCTCCCAAGTAGGCTGTTTCTAGTTTCTGTGGCTGACAAGCTGAAATCTACATTTGGCCACCGTCACCCTTGATGATCTGATTGCCGCTGCTTTATCCTCACCTCACCACCCCAGGGTGCTCACCCATCTCCACAGTGCTCCCTCTAACGAGAGGCCTGACATGTGCCATCCACCCCACCTAGGCTGCCAACCTGGCCCTCCTCCTTAAGTCCATCATTCTAGAATCTACCATGTCTCCCTATTGCTTGGTCCCTTCCTCCTAGCTCACGTGAGCTCCCTGCCTGCTGACTCGTTCATTTAAAGGCTTAGGAGGGGGGCTGGAGAGATGGCTCAGTGGTTAAGGCACTTGCCTCCAGTGCCTAAGGCCCCCAGTTCAATTCCCCAGTGCCCACATAAGCCAGACCCACAAGGTGGTGGCCCTGGTGTTCTCTCTCTCTCTCTCTCTCTCTCTCTCTCTCTCTCTTTCTCTCTCTCTCTCTCTGTATCTCTCTGCCTGAAAAATGAATAAATAAAATATTTATAAAGGCTTAGGAGGTACTGTCAGGCCTCCAGGTCCTAGTCAGGCCTGCATAGATGGCCAGGGCATGAGTGACCCAGTTCTAGCATGGTGGTCCCCAGGTAGACTATGCTTTGCTGCTCTCAGTCTCTTGCATGAAGGCAAGGTCTCTGTGTGAGTTCATCACCTTGAATGGGCCTCAGCCTACCTGAAGAGAAACAGAGAGGAGGCTGGTCAGAAGAAGCAGTTCCAGAGGGAGAGGTGACTGCTCAGGGCCACCTAGAGTCTGGATCCCTAGGGCCACTTTAGAGTCAGTTCCTCACCTCTAGCAAGCACCCAGCATTCTTGGTGTTCTGAGCCACCTAGGGTGGAGTCGGTCAACTGCGTAAGGAGCAACGTGGCCTTTGCGCTACAGTGACAGCTTGTCCAACTGTCTACGTGTTACCCTCTCCCTCCTCTACTCTCATCATGAATAAGACGGTGAGGGTGTCTAGAAGTGCTGCTCCCAGAGGCCTGGCGGTCTTGGCTCTTGGTGACCTCGGGTGATGAGGCACCTGGAAGGGCTGAACCTTAGCATCTGTTTCACTCAGGAGTTTTGTTCCATCATGCGAGACTTACCCACACCTGCCATACTGGTCACATCTGACTCTCCTGGTGTACAGGCCATACCTGATCATGCCCAGTCATGTGGCCATTGAAGACACCTTGAGAAACACAAGAGAGCCTTCAGCAGGACCCCGCTATATTGGTGCTTTGATCTTGGATTTACCCCCAAACTAAAAGTTTGTTGTTTAAGTCACTCACTTGGTGGTAATCTGTTGTGGCAAGCCAAAGGCATTAAGCTCTGTGTATGGCTGTGTTGAATGTCACTGAGAGTCATTCTGATGACCTTATGATGGTATTCCATTGTCCCTACCCATCTGGTGTAGGTGGACGTTTAGATAGTTTTCAAGTTCATGCTGGTACAGATCCTGCAACTTTGAACTCTCTTGCACTTGACTTTGGATGCATATAAGCACTTTCTTTTGTGTGTAGTATATCAAAGGGCTGAATCCCTGGTTCTTGGGGTATATGTCTGATCATATTTTAGCAAATATGCCAAGCAGTTTTTCAAAGTGGGCATAGATGGTAGTGTCTTTTTATGTTGTTATTTTCAGACAGGGTTTCATGTAGCCCAGGCTGGTCTCAAACTCTCTATGTATTGAAGAGTGACCTTGAATTTCTGATCCTCCTGCCTCCACCCACTGAGTGCTAAGACTTTAGGCATATTCCACCACGCCTATTTATGTGGTGCTGGGAAATGGAACCCAAGGCTCCAATGCATGCTGGGCAAGTACTCTACCCACTGAGCTCTATCTCCAGAGGCCCTTTTGTTATGTGACAAGAGTTCTTCTATACTGGCATTGTGAGTACAAGCAGGAGCCCCAGTTAGACATTGCACACCTTCTGGAATCAGGACTTTGGGCCAGTGACCCAGTGCCCTGGTGATCAGAGGCCTGGGGCTGGGCACTGATCATGACCGTGCCTGATTCAGCTCATTGTCCTGTTGGGCTGCCCTTTTGTGAAGTGTGTCGTCTGGGTGGTCTCATCTGGACTTGGCTTCTAACCCAGCCATGACTGGTAGGACTCATGGTCTCCACTGTGACGCCATTGCTTTATTATTATTTTTTTTAAGACAGTCTCACTACCAGCTCAGGCTGGACCCGGAACTTGTGATCTTTGCCCCTCCGCTTCCCCAGTGCAAGGAGTACAGATGTGCTACATGATGCCCAGCTGTAACTTTGTTTCTTGAACTGAGCAATGACAGAAAGTGCCTCCAGGAAGAGAGGTCATTGTTGGAAATGTCTGTGTGACACTGTTCCCTGAGCTGCTGTGCTCGGTACCCTGAGGCTGTGGCAGAACGAGTCATTTCAAAACCACCTTCACCTCAGCAATCCAGTCGCCATCATCCAAAAGCCTCAGACCCCACGATACTTTTCCTCCCTGAGGGACTTTGCTTCCTAATTCAATTGAACTTCAGAATATATTGAGACAATTTGTTATCTCTTGCACACACATCCGGTTGTGGGAACATGTGGGAGAGGCCATTTCCGGTTTCCTGCGGGTCTTGGAGGTGCTGTGAAGTCCATGCTTGGGCAGGAGGCTGGTTCTGGTCATGGGAGGAGGAGCTTCTCCAACAGCCTTCCCGGGAGCCTGCCAGCAGCAAGACAGACCTGGGACAGCAGGCACCGAAGCAGCCAGCCGAGGACCACGACCACAGTGCCGATAGTGGCAGCCTGGAGGACTTTGCATAGCACCCCTAGATCCCGCAGCACCCCCTTGAATGAGGAGACTCCCAAGAACCCGTGTTGGGTGGCACGGATCTGAGCGAACTCCATTAAGCCATGCACTTCTGAAGTGTCCTTGGACCTCACACCCGTGCTGGGCCCTCAGCCTGGCCGTGGAGCAGGTGCTGGGGTCTTGGAGGCACTTTGTTTACTTGGAAGTAAACAGAGCAAAAATGTATTAAAGACTCAAGAGAAGGAAAGAAGGGGGCTGGCGAGATGGCTCAGCAGTTAAAGGTGCAAAGCCTGCTGGCTCAGATTCCGTTCCCCAGATGCACAAAGTGGTGCATGCGTCTGGAGTTCAGTTGCACCCATCCTTTCTCTCTTTCTCCAATAGATTTTTAAAAATATTTTATTTATTCATTTTCAAGCAGAGAGATACAGAGAGAGAGAGAGAGAGAGAGAGAGAGAGAGAGAGAGAGAGAGAGAGAGAGATGCACCAGGGCCACCACCTTGCAGGTCTGGCTTTAGGACTAGAGTGAAACCCTACCTTGAAAAACCAAATAAATTAAATAAATAAGTAAATAAATAGTCATTTCAGAGGAAGCCTCATTTTATAACTACATCCCTTGTTCCATCCTAAAAAAAACACTTGCTTTGTCTCTATAGATTTCTTGTTCAGGACATTTTAGAAAGTTGGAATTATAAAACATCTGTTCTTTGTGCCTGGTGTCTTTAATTTAGCATGATGTTTCCAAAGCTAATCAATGTTGTAGCATATATCAATATCGCTCTGCTTTTATGACAGATAGTATGAATATCCATTTTGTTTATCCATTCATCCACTGATGGATATTTGGATTGGCTCTACTTTTTTTGGCTATTATCAATAATGAGGCTAACATTTAAAAAATATTTTATTTATTCATTTTCAAGCAGAGAAATACAGAGGTAGAGGGAGGGAGAGAACACCAGAGCCACCACCTTGTGGGTCTGGCATATGTGGGTACTAGGGAATTGAACCTGGGGCCTTAGGCACTGGAGGCAAGTGCCTTAACCGCTGAGCCAATCTCTCCAGCCCAACATTTTTTTTTTTTTTTGGTTTTTCGAGGTAGGGTCTCACTCTAGTCCAGGCTGACCTGGAATTCACTATGTAGTCTCAGGGTGGCCTTGAACTCACGGCGATCCTCCTGCCTCTGCCTCCCGAGTGCTGGGATTAAAGGCGTGCCACACCACGCCCGGCTGAGGCTAGCATTTATTTATAAGTTTTTGTGTCAACATGTGGATTACTTTTCCTTGAGTATTTACCTAGATGAGGAATTTCTGGTTGCATGAGAGTTGTATGTTTAACCAGGCTGCCCTCTGAAGTCGATGCACCATTTTACTTTCCTGCCGATAATAGATGGGTAATGTACAAGTAATATAAAAAGGTCCTGATGTCCTGAAACCCTTGCCAACCGGATTGATATGATTTTTTAATTTGAGAGCTTTTAGTGGGTATGATGTATCTATCTCATTGTACTTTTTTTTTTTTTTTTTTTTTTGGTTTTTCGAGGTAGGGTCTCACTCTAGCCCAGGCTGACCTGGAATTCACTATGTAGTCTCAGGGTGGCCTTGAACTCACGGCGATCCTCCTGCCTCTACCTCCCGAGTGCTGGGATTAAAGGCATGTGCCACCATGCCTGGCTCATTGTACTTTTAATTTTACTTATTTTTAGAATTGAGGCAGAGTCCCACAATAGCCCATGCTGACCTAGACTCACAATGCTCCTCCCTCCTCAGCCTCCCGGCTGCTGGCGTCACCACCACACCTGCTTTCATTGTGCTTTGGATTAGCGTTTTTCTTATACCTGATGACACTGATTATCTTTTTTTAAAAAAATGGTTTATTTATTGATTTATAAGCATAAAGACAGACATACACACACACAGAGTATGGACACGCCAGGGCCCTTAGCCACTGCAAACAAACTCCAGACACATGTGCTACTTTGTGCATCTGGCTTACGTGGGTACTGGGAATCCAACCTGGGTCCTTAGGCTCTGGAGACAACCTCCTTAACCACTGAGCAATCTCTCTAGCCAAATATAATCATTTTTATATTTACTTTGTGTCTAGTAACCTTTTGTGTGTGTGGTGTGTGCAGGTGTTGTGTGCATGATGTGGAAGCCAGAGGTTGATATTGTTTTCTTCAGTTCCTCTCTACCTTTTGTTTTTGATGTTGTCTATTTGTTTTTTCGAGGTAGGGTCTCACTCTAGCCGGGCTGACCTGGAACTCACCACACCCAGCTTTCCACCTTATTGCTTTGAGATGGGATCTCTCATTGATCCTAGAGCTCACCAACTGTGCTGAACAAACTACCAGCAAGCCCAAGGCACCCCCATCTCCTCTGTGGTGCTGGGGATCCAGCAGCTCCCCCTCCCCGCCCCTCAAGTGCGTCATCTGTTGAGATGTGCACGTGACTTTGGGTTGCCATTAGTAGAATACAGTAGACCAAAGCTTCTTAAACTTTTCCCCCTCACATTCTCTTTTGAGCTTAGAAATTTTTAGGTGACCTAGGTATATAGGTACATAGATAAAACTTTTACTGATAATAGGGCTGGAGAGATGGCTTAGTGGTCAAGGTGCTTGCCTGCAAAGCCTAACAAACCTGAGTTCAGTTCCCCAGTGACTACGTAAAGCCAGATGCACAAAGTGGC
>PVHP010017482.1:0-27697 GCA_004024765.1 Zapus hudsonius | reverse complement strand
AACCACTGCAAACGAACTCCAGATGCATGTGCCCCTTTGTGAATCTGGCTTTACATGGATACTGGGGAATTGAACCCAGGTTGTTAGGCTTTGCAGGCAAGTACCTAAACTGCTGAGCCCTCTCTTCAGTTACCTTAGTTAATTTTTGACTGTGACTCTGGAACTGACATAACTGGTTCTACTCTAGAATATGTCCTTTACCTAAACCCAGGTAGACAAAAGCACTTGGGATAAGCACAGCAGTATATGCATTCTCTCTTATTTAAGAGGGGGTGGTGGGTTTAGTCCCTTTCACCTTGAAGAAGGCAGCATCCTGGTCCTCCCGGAAGTCCTGCTTGCCTGCATGCTTCCAAGGAATCCGGAACATGGTCTTGGCTTCATCATCCCAGCACACCCCTGGGAACTGCTCGCTCTCCAGTTGCTCCACTACCCAGTTCCGGAGCTTTCGGGTGCAGCGTGTCCTGCCTGACGCCATCCTGGGAAGATGACAGGGTGCATCAGATTTGACAATATTGGAGTCATCTACTCGACCCTGATCACTGGGGTCAACTTCTCACAGCACCCAGAGACCTTTTGGCTTTTAACATATCTTAATGTTCTCTAAGGCAAAATGACTTCATTTTTGCCATCACTGGCAATTATTAAAAAAATTTTTTTAAATAAGTTGTAACATCTGGAAGGAGCCAGGCGTGGTGGCGCACGCCTTTAATCCCAGCACTCGGGAGGCAGAGGTAGGAGGATCGCAGTGAGTTCGAGGCCAGCCTGAGACTACATAGTGAATTCAAGGTCAGCCTGGACTAGAGTGAGACCCTACCTCGAAAAACCAAAAAAAATAAAAAAATTAAAAAACATCTGGAAGGAAACCTTAGACACCAATCTTAACTTTAAGGTTTCAATACAGAAATGTATTGTTTGGAGAATTTACTCCTGGTGATAGGTTGTCTAGACTCCGCTTCTAAGGCAGCCATCAGCCCTCATTCACCACCTCCACTACCTGCACATCCTTTCACTTCCATCTTTCCTCTGTGCACAAGGGGTAGGTGGGGCAGAGAGGTGGGAACAGGGGCGGAGCTGCAGAAGTGGGCAGGGCAAGAAGGCAAGAAAATAAAAGGTCAATTGAGGGTAGACCCAAGGCCTTCCACCATTGACAAACTGACAGCAGTTTCTTCCTATCTTTTATCTACAGGGCCCAGAACATTGGCCCTATACTCTAGGGTCAAGCCTTCTGTTTCCTGGGCACAAGCCTTCCTCCACTCTGTTCCTCCCACTAGCATAGGGCCCTTGGAGGAACCTCCCCACCCCCAACCTCCAGTATTACTGTCATTCCAGCTCTGGATCCCATGCTAACTCCTCTCCATGGTTGTTCTTACCTGAGCTGCTGTCCAGGCTGTCCCAGGGCTCAGCGGACCTCAGCTCAGCTCCTGACTAAATGGCTCTGTGATCTCTCCACCCCTTTCTACAGTCTCCACCCTAAGTTTCGGTTCTTCTCCGGTGGAAGACTGTTTCCCAGAAATCACGTGGTCTGGGTTGTAGGACAAGTGACCTACCACCAGAGGGAAGCAGCATCCGAGAATCTCACTGTCACAGTCCAGTCTGCAGCAGGCAGGAAAGGGGCCCTCTGCTAGCTCTGCTGGGGCCTGGCTACTTCACTTTCCTCTCTCAGGTACTTCTTGCTTGTATCTGACCTTCTGTGGGGCTCTGCTGCCTCCTCAGGGAGGCTACTTTCCTGAAGTCTTGCCTGGAGCCTTTGGATTTGTTCTCCCCAACAGTGCCTGTTTGGTATACTTTAGGTGAGCTCAAAATACCAGCTGCATTCAATGGAAGGAAAAGGGAAGCAGGGGAGAAGCCCAAGCAAGTGGTTGGATGGGGAGGGCCTTCCTCGCCTATCCATGGTGTTTAGTTTGGTCCTGGCCAGGAGTCCAGGGTAGGTTAGATGGTAGACTGCAGGGGATCTCTTTCAGCAGAACTCTGTCCACCTCCCTTTCCCTAGTGGCCCTAGATGGTGAGGCCAGGAAGAAGGACCACCAAGAAGCCTGGGCAATATGCCTCTTTATTGGTGCTGGAGCTGTTCCTGAGGGAGCAGGGCCGTGAGGCCTCATCTGGACCCTTGCCTTCAGCTACTTCTTCCTGCGGGGAATACTCTGTCCCAAGGGCACTTCTTCCGTCAGTTTCTGCAGGAAAGAGAAGATAATGATATTGGAAGCCTGAAATTCAGAAATAGGCTGGGACAGATGTCTTCTGAGGGCAGGGCTAGTGACAAAGTTGGTTTCAGCTTTACCTGTAACAAGCGGACTTGGTAGGCAGGGGGATCCTCTCCAGCCATTGGCTGGGGGTGGACATGCAGGTAGCGTTCAGTGGCTGTTTCCAGCTCCTCCACTTCATACAGAGTTGCTGGGTCCAGTGAGTGGGCGTTGATGAGGCTCACAAGATACTCTTTGTAGTGTGCCCTGGGGAGATGAAGGAGCAGGGTATCAATTTCTCTAATAGTAACTGAATGTGCCTGTCATCTTGCTGGGCACTGGAATTCTCACCCGAACAAGTCTAACCGTTCCTTTGGGATGGACTTGAGGGCAGCACCAATGATGCTTGCTACCACCCATCCATGCCCTTGCCCAGCTCTGTGAAGGACCAACTGCTCCCAGAAGACTCCATCTTACTGCTTGGACAGCCCTTACCACTTCTACTCCCCATCCCTAACACCATGTTCCATGCCCTGGCAGCCACTCACTGGCAGAGGCCAGCATAGCCAGGTGGAGTTTCCTTGCCACAAGCTTCATCCTTGAGTCCATTGGGAACCTCTTTCTGCTCCATCACTCGACAGCCACCTAAGGGTAAAGAAAGGACACTGTTGGGAGGCCACTGGGCACACAGCCCATGGAAATCTCCATTTGGAGGATGGGGACTCCAGGGAGAAGATTGAGTCCTGTGCTCTTGCTGACTTGGTGGTGGTGAGGTACTTGCAGATGCCATTAGAGGCAAAGCAACTCACTGTCAGAGGCAGGGACCCTGTGGCCTCTACTTTAACTCAAGTGGGCTTTTTGGCCCATAGTCACAAATTCCCTTAAGACAGCTTCTGGGGCTGGGAAGATAGCTCAGCAGTTAAAGTACTTGCTTGCAAAGACTGATGGCCAGAGTTCAATTCCCAAGATACCCATGTAAACCAGACATAAAAAGTGGCACAAGCCAGATGTGATGGTGCATGCTTTTAATCCCAGCACTTGGGAGGTAGAGGCAGGATCGCTGTTTGAGACTAGCCTGGGACTACAGAGGAGTTCCAGATCAGCCTGGGCTAGAGTGAGACCCTACCTCAGAAAAAAACAAAAACCAACAACAACAATTAAAAAAAAAAGCCAGACGTGGTGGTACACACCTCTAGGCCCTGCACTTGGGAGGCAGAGGTAGGGGGATCGACATGAGTTCGAGGTCAGCCTGGGCTAGAGCAAGATCCTACCTCGAAAAACAAAAAACAACAAAGTGGTACAAGCACCTGGCATTTGTTTGCAGTGACAAGAGACCCTGGCTTGCCCCCACACAGGCCCCCCCACGTATACACACACACACACACACACACACACACACACAGGCACACACATAGGTGTGCATGCACATAAATAATGTTTTTTCAAGGCAGGGCTCACGCTAGCCCAGGCTGATTTGAAACTCACTCTATCTCCAGCTGGCTTGGAACTCACAACAATCCTCTTACCTCTCAGCCTCATGAGTTCTGGGATTAAAGGTGTACAGAAAAAAAAAAAAAAAATTAAACAAGCTTTCTTGGTTGTTATTTAGCTCCTGCCTGGTTAACCTATTTTGTGGAGGTCCCATCCCCAGATGATAAGTAGGATAAGTTAGAACCTTGTGTAACAACGTCTTTCTGCTGCCCTCAAGGAACCTAAACCAGTGCCTGCAGCCAGCAGGTCTCATTAAATATTCATAGTTAATGACTCATAATCATTGGAGAGCATGAAAAGAAACTTAAGGACCACATGCTTTGAAGATACCTTATGTACAATAGCCACAGGGTGGATATTACCCTCATTTCATAGGAGAAACAAGACCTGGAGAAGTTGATCCAAGCCTCCGCTTTACCCACCACAGAGTGAGAGCCCAGCACATCATCTCCACTTCACAGAGGCTTGTCTGATGCTTACCTCCAGGGACTGCCCGGGCCCCAGTGGGAGGCTCTGTATTAAACATGATGTTATTGTCCTAAGGAGGAGTAAAGACACATCAGCATTATGTTCTCCTAGAGCCTTTCTACTCTTACCCACCCTGGTCTGTGCCTCCTTCTACCGGCCATCTCTAACCTGTAGCAGCTTCTGGAGCCGGGCAGCAGTCCAGTCCCGCAGGTAGAAGAGGCAGTCTCGAGGGTGGTGGCCATGTAGGGACTTCTTCACCCTGCAGTTAGGGTCTGGGCATTTCTAATAACACCCAAATAAGAAAAGGGAAGTTGGAAACTATTGGGGTCCTGGATTCTCAGGAACCCTTGTGTGAGAGGAACAGAGTAAGAGGAGATGGAGACACTGAAGGGGCGGGAGCAAAGGGGGAAAGGGGACAGAAAGGTGCCTTATGCTCTACCATCTCCTGCTTGCTTCCCCTGGGCTGCTCCTCAGTGGCCTAACCCAGTAGCAGTGCCCCACCCTTTTCTCCCTTCCTTACTCCCAGAACTCACATTCTTGGCATAAAAGGCATTGTAGCAGCCACTGCAGAACTGGTGACGGCACTGGGTACAGTGAAAGTGCATGCATCCTCCTCGGGCCAGTGCGTATGAGAACTTGCACTTGGGGCAGTCTGCAAGGCGACAGCTGGTCAGGACAAGGGCTGAGAAGGGATCTACTACAATGACAGACTACTGAGCAGACAAGCCAAGTCGGGTGGCCTTACCAATGCCATTTTCCTGAAGATACATTGCCAGGCCCTGGGCCTGGTATTCTGGGTCATTGGTACGTTTCCAGTTCTGGAAATCTTCACAGCTCCGACCTCGGTGCTGCTCCTCCCACTGCCAGAAGGAAAGTAGGCTTTTCATGGACCTTGTCTGTTCTTCTGTTCACTCCAGTGGTCCCCAGCTTAGTCTATGGCACTATCATTCTCTATTTACTCAAATCCTACAGTGAAGGGGCTATCCTGTCTTTCATTTCCTGATACCCTACACAATTAGACTGATATTTACCCTCCAAATCTTATCTCAACCCTGTCCCTTCCAGCCATCCCTAGCTACCACTTTACTTTAGGCCACCATTAGAGCGTGCCTCAATTACATGCTTGCGTTACTAATTTCTCTGCTTCTACTTCTGCTTCCCTATGCTCCTTTCTCCACACTGCAGCCAAAAGACTCTACTGAGGTCTGGTGGTAAGAGTCTCAGGTGTCCACTTTGTTATGTTCTATGTCAAAGAGATAAGTTTTTTTTTAAAAATTTTTTTATTTATTTGCAAGCAGAGAATGAGAGAGAGAGAAGAAAGAGAATGGGCGCAACCAGAGCCTTCAGCTGCTACAAATGAACTCCAGATGCATGGAACCCTTTATGCATCTGGCTTTATGTGGCTTTGCAGGCAAATGCCTTAACAGCTGAGCCATCTCTCCAACCCCAGATAAAAATTTTTGATATCAAACTTTTCACAAAGATTAATGAGATAGTGTCACCCTTTGCTTAGTCACAGAATGAAAGGCCTTACTGATTTTAACTGGCCTCAGGGCTGTCCTTATTGGCAGCTGTTTCCTATCCAACTGCCTGCCAGTCTTACCCTTGCTCTGAGGGCTGTAGTCATGTATAACATTTTCTTTTTCTAAAAAATATTTTATTTATTCATTTTCAAGCAGAGAGAGAGAGAGAGAGAGAGAGAGAGAGAGAGAGAGAGAGAGCGAGCAAGCGCACACCAGGGCCACCACCTTGTGGGTATGGCTTATGTGGGCACTGGGGAATTGAGGGGCCTTAGGCACTAGTGGCAAGTGCCTTAACAGCCGAACCATCTCTCCAGCCCGCATAACATTTTCTAATTTTGGCATTTCTATGGGCTATTTCTGCCCCAAATACTTTCTGCATGCTGGCTTCTTCTTAATTTTTAGGTCGAAGCTTCAATATTTTAGAGATAATCTTGCTTAGTATGGTGGTGCATACCTATAATACCAGTTTACACAGGTGGATTGCTGCAAGTTTAAGGTCAGCATGGGCTACATAGTGACTTCCAGGCTAACCTAGGATACAGAGTGAAACTCTTCTCAAAAATAAACGATGATACTTGCCTGACCTTTCTATCCTTAGTAGGTATATGCTGCTATTTCCCAGCTTACATTCCTACTTGTTTTTGTCACGGAACATATGTATAATTATTTCCTTCCTCCCCTTTCCTTTCTTCCTTACCTTCAGTCTTCCTTTTTCAGCTAAGAGTGCATGTCTGTTTTACCTTCCAACATACCCCGGGTCTAGCACAGTACTTGGCAATAGCTTAGCAAACACTTCTGAAAGAATGAATGTGACTCACCTGGCGCTTGCAGCGCACACAGAAGGTCTGATGACACTGGGGACACGTGGCCTCCAACTGTTCCCGCTCATATATGAAGCCAAAGGAGCACTGTGAGTGCAAGAGCATATAGCTATTCAAGCATGACCCAGCACCATCTCCTGCCCCTCCAAAGTCAGTTCTGGTCAGGCTGCTTACCTGGGCACACCACAGGAACTTGGGGTCCCGCATGAGCACATCCTCAGTCAGCTTCTTATGGAACAGTGCGTAGGCATCTGAGTCTAGGCTCTCCCGGAGCTGGGGACAGGATGCACAAGGTGTTGGTGGGTGGGTGCAGTTCCTGTTTAAAGCCCATGATGGCACTTGAACCCTAGGGGCTGCTGTACCTGGATATCAAGGGTGGAGAAGTAGCTGAGCAACTGTGTGTCATCAGCAAGGTCAGGGCGGCCACAGGCAGGGCATACCATATCTGTAATGTGCTTTTCCTTCAGGGCGATGGTGAAGTGCTGACGGAAGCAGTCAGGACAGATGGTACACTCACAGGAAATGAGGGCCTGCATCTATAGGAGGAAAGAGAGAAGAGCAAAAAGACATCAGCTCCCAGCAGGAAGGATAGGAGACAGGGATCCATTGAGAAACCAAGGTCTAATTAAATGGGCAAGGATAGCAACTTCAAGTACCAAGGTGCTAAGCAGGTAACCCACATGTCTGAAGACAGTTGGATGGGGAAAATAGACAATGGTAATATCTAAAGTAAAGTCAAAAACAGTACTAAAGGAATTTACATCCAATTAAACAGTATAGAGTTACCAGGTTAGTGTTTTCTAAGTGACCAAAGTGGTATACAACCATACAGTGGAGCACAAGGTGGCTCATTTGTGGCATAGAATTTTTTTTTTTTTTTGACACAGGGTCTCATGTATCTCAGGCTGACCTCAAAGTCACTATATACAGTAGATGACCTTGAACTTCTGATCTCCTACCTCTGCCTCTTGAGAACTTGGATTACAGACAGGCATGTGCAACCATACCTGGTTTATAGGACGCTGGAGACCAAATGAAAGGCATTATGCACTCTACCAACCCAACTATATCGGGTCTTGCTATAGAGTCTAGGCTGGCCTCAAACTCCCAATCCACCTACTTCAACCTCCTGAACTAGGATTAAAGGTGTATGCCATCACACCCAGCTACAATCAGTAACTTGATTATGAGGTGGTTATATGATAAAACTGCAAAAAGCACACACATGATCCTGGGGATGTAGCTCAGTTGGTAGAGCGCTTGCTTAGCATGCACAAAGCCCTAGGTTCAATCCCAGCACTGCATATACCAGGCACAATTATATATGCTTATAATATCAGTACTGAGAGGTAGAGGCTTAAGGATCAGGGGTTCAAAGTTGTCTTCTGTTATATAGGGAGCTCAAGGCCAGCTTGGGACATATGAGATCCTGTCTGAGAAAAAAAGTTCAGAAGCAAACAAACACAAAAACTACACAAATAAGTAAACAATACACAAAATATGTAATAGAGTTAACATTGTACTTTTTTTTTCGAGGTAGGGTCTCACTTTAGCCCAGGCTGACCTGGAATTCACTATGTAGTCTCAGGGTGACCTTGAACTCACGGCGATCCTCCTACCTCTGCCTCCCTCCTACCTTTGCCTCCCGAGTGCTAGGATTAAAGGCGAGTGCTGGGATTAAAGACGTGTGCCACCACGCCCGGCTTACATTGTACATTTCTTAAGTCTTGATATTGTACTACAATTATGTCATTACTAGGAGAAGATCGGTGAAGAGTCCACAGGATTCTTAATAGTGGTTTGTAACCAACATTTGGGAGGCAGAGGTAGGAGGATCTCTGTGAGTTCGAGGCCAGCCAGAGACTACATAATGAATTCTAGGTCAGCCTGGGCTAGAGTGAGAGCCTACCTTGAAAAACAAATAATGTCCCCTCCCCCAAAAAAAAAAAATTTAAAAAAGAGATGTTCCTGCTTTTTCCCTTCTCAGATGTCTTTAGAGGTACATGGACATTTGAAGAGACATCTGGAGTGACATAGGGGTCCACCAGGAACAGTAATTCCAGGTACAATGGGGAGAAGCTTACCCGGTTGCGGGGCAGGGCCCAACCACACACAGCACATTCCTGGGCAAGCAAGCGGCGCAGGAAGGCCCTGTCGTGGCTGTGCCTCACAGCCTCTATCACGTCCAGCAACTCATAGTTCCTGGGTGTCTCCTGTAGTAGTGACAGCGCCAGCTCTGCCCGGCCCCAGCTGGGGAGTGCATAGACTGCCAAAAGCCGTCTCACCAGGCTCTGCAACATGATTCAGATGGGGACAAAAGAAGTGGCTGTCAGAGCCTGGGATCCTCTCTGTTGTTCTTCTCACGTCCCTCTAAGTGAGCTGGCTCTGGGGACCTCACTTCCTCCAGTACCTGCTTATCCAGCTCATCCCAGGAGGGGGTGGGCTCAGGGCCTCTGTCCCACAGGCGCTGATGGAAGGGCTCTAGGCGCTGGCGCTGAAGCTCTGTCAGGGCCCGTGCAACATCACCTCCATGCTGGAACAAGGCCTGAAGAGATCCTTCCTTAGGCCCAAAGCCCAGGGACTGCAGCTCCTGCACCTGCAAATTGAAAGCAGAGAGGGAAAGTGAAGACATAAAAACAAGCAAGAGAGTGTGAGTCTGAGGCTCTCAACCCCATTCCACCTTCATCACGGCAGGTACCTTCCTCCTCCTGGTTCTCACGCATTCCTCTACAGCTTCATCAAGGTTACCATGGCGATCCAACCATGCTTTTCGAGCTTCCTGACAGGAAAAGGCACCCAGTCCTGGGTCCTGTTGTCCAGCCAGCTCAGCTACCATCTCTAGGACGTAGGGCAGCTCTGAGCGCAACCACTGTAGGGGCACCTCAGTGCCTGAATACTGTAAAGCTGAGAAGATTTCCTCTGGACAGGCACGTGCAGCTTCCCCTTCCTAAAAAGTCATACCCGACAGAGGGCACATCAAGGAGAGAACTGGGTACCCACTTTCAGTCTGATACTAACAGTGGCTAAGTTAGGGCATACTGGTCACATGACCAATGCCCAGCATGATAATGCCCTTTGGGGAGTATGCAACATGAAGTAGCTGTAGCTAACAAGAACACGTTTTATATAAGAATGCCTATTTGTGTATGGTTTTGTTTTGTTTTTTTAAATTAGGATCTCACTCTAGCTCAGGCTGACCTGGAATTCACTGTGCAGTCTCAAGGTAACCGCAAACTCAAGGTGGTCCAACAACCTCTGCCTCCCAAATTCTGGGATCAAAGGCCTACACTACCAAGCCCCCCACCTGCTGTGTTTTAAAATGTAAATTCATGGGAAGTTACAAAACCAGTTTTGAGAATCCCATGGACTCTTCAAGAGAATGCCTATTAACAAGCTATAGCCTCTTCCTTCCCCATCAGTTCCACCCCACCTCATCCCAGGCCCATCCTCACCCGGATCATGCTCACTAGCTGGAGACCTTCATCCCGCATCTTGTCTTGGCGCTGTTTCTCAGGGTCTCCACAGGAATTAATCAGAGGGTCATTGATACGTCGTGGGGCATCAGTTTTCAGCTGGCCCTGTTCCAGAGAGCTGGTAGGGAGCTGGGGAGCCTGCTGTACTGGGATGGGGCTGTTGGTTCGGTTACATATGACACATACAGAGCCAGGACCCGAGTTGCAGAAGGTACAGTGAATGCAGTACCAGACTTGAGTCTGGGCAGAGGAGAGCAAAGTATCCCCCTGCTGGGAAGGTAGAAAGAATTATCCCATTGACTAGATGGCTAAGGCTCATGACAGGGGGAGCTGGGGGAATTGAAATTGAAGGAAAACAGGGAATGGGATGATGTAGAGAAGGGCATGAGGCAACAGATGCAAATATAGAGTTGAAAAGGACAGGAAGAGGTTACCTGAAGGGACTGCAGGCAATTGCTGCCATCCTGGGAATCTACTACCAAGCTGGGAGGCTGGGCCAACCGAGGTCGTTCACACATGGCACAGAGTACAGCTGCTGCCTCATTATCAAAGGTACAGCTCTGGCAGGCCCAACGACCCCGTGCAAGCTCAGGTTTTAGGTCTCCAGTTTCTTGGGAACCTTCTATCCCCAACACCTTACAGCTTCTGCGCCAGTTACAGGCTACACAGAGCCCTGCCGAAGTCTCATTCAACATAGTACAGGCAGGGCAGTGCCAGGGCACACAAGCGCTTGAAGGATCAGGGGAAGACAGAGAGCCGTTTCCCAGGGCCAGCAGGGAGGCTGAGTGGGGCTGTGGCTGAGACGAGGCAGGTAAACTATAATAGAAAAGCAGATATGGCTTGCTAAGGTGGGAGCTAGTACTCGAATCCCTCAATCCTGGGCATTACCCACTGCCTAGGTAGCAACATATGGCTCTGGCCTTTGCATATTTTTCTCTGTCTGGAACATTCCCATGACCATATAGTCTGTTCAATATTTAAATGACAGATTATAGCTAACTTCTTTCAGGTAGCTATCTTCAACATGGGGCCTTAAAATACCAAGTGTTTAAAATAATACTGCCGATGGATTGAGTTGGTCCTTCAGACCCCACTGTATCTACTTGCATACTGTAAGAGGCTATCATATAGACTGCCACATGGCTGGTGTTTATGTCTAAATCTCCTTGAAGGTACTGACTGGTTATTTGTTCTCTGCTGAACAGTCTTTAAACAAAGAACCTGGCACATAACAGATACTCAAATGACCGGATAGTCTCTTAATTTTACTCCACCAAGAAGAGAAAGCCTCTCACCTGGGGCTCAGGTGGGTGGTTTGGAGGGCCCCAGACAGGGTCTGGCGGAGGTGATGAGCACGGGATGGGTGTCCATGAAACAAAAGATCACAGGTTGGGCATGAGGCGTGATTACAAGATGGGCAGTGCAGTGTGCCTGGGGCAGAGCCACAGAGAAAGCAAGGACCGGGAGTGGAGCCTGTAAAAGAAAAAGAAAGAAAAAAAGAAAAAAAAGAAACATATACATGTGTGTGTATTTATATATAAAATAATTTTTTAAACCTACATACAATATGTTTATTGTAGCAATAACACACACAAACCAGGCGTGGAGGGGCACGCCTTTAATCCCAGCACTTGGGTGGCAGAGGCAGGGGGATCGCTGACTTTGAGGAACTACAGAGTGACTTTCTGGGTTAGAGTGAGACTCTACCTTGGGAAAGGGTTGGGGAAAACACATACCCAGAATAGCAAAGATATAGAATCAGTCTAGGTGCCTGTCAGCAGATGGATAAAAGCATTATGTATACACATATATGTAATGGAGTATTTAGGCATAACAAAATCTTGTCCCAGGAAAATGGATGTAGCTGAAGGACATCATATTAAGCAAGAAAAGCCAGACACAGAAAGTATGTTTTCCTACCATATGAAAACACTGGAATCATCTTTGCTAGAACGTTTTATTTATTTTCTTTCCCTTGTGTGGTAGGATCTCGATCTAGCCTAGGTTGACCTGGAATTCACTATGTAGTCTCAGGGGGTCTTGAACTTAAAGGTGTGACTGTACCCCCCCTGCTTTTTTTTTTAGCTTTTTCATTGTCTTTTTCCTCTTCCTTACTTCTGTCCTTTTCTTTCTTTTTTATTTTTCTTTAGTGAATGTATTTGTGGTACTGGGGCTCCAACGCACCCAAGGCAAGTGCTCTACCAATGAGCTCCTAAACTACAGATCAGAACTATCTTTCTTAGCTGGGTGTGGTGGTCCACTCCTTTAATCACAGCACTAGGGAAGAAGAGATAGGAGGATCACTGTAAGTTCAAGGCCAACATGGGGACCTACAGTGTGTGTTCCAGGTCAGCTTGTGCTAGAGACCCTACCTCAAAAAGATAAAAATAAAAACAAATAAAACACATACTTTCTTAAAAAGACCTAAAGATGGGCTGCAGATGGCTCAGTGGTTAAGGCACTTGGCTATAAAACTTAACAACCTGGATTCAATTCCCCAGTACCCACATAAAACCAGATGCACAAAGTGGCACATGCACCTGGAGTTCATTTGCAGTGGCAAGAGGCCCTGGCATGCCCATTCTGTCTCTCCCTGCAAATAAATAAATAAATAAATAATTTTTTAAAAAAGGACCTGACTCTAAATCTGTGTGGACGAGTCAAAACATAAAACTGCTTTTAAGCCTATTTGTACTCATGCAAACAAACAATTTTAATCTCTTGAATGATTCAGGAGAGAGGAAGGTCCTAAATCCCCATCATTATAGTCTACTACTCCCTCCTAGACACGATCAACAATACCTGGGGCAGGAGGTGTGGTAAGGGGGCCAACAGCAATCTCTCTCAGTAAGGGATGAAACTCTGAAAGCTGCAGCACCTGAGGGAGAAGCAGCAGAGAATGGACAAGGGTAGGAGGAGAAAGAGGCCCAGAATTCCTATTTCTTTTGTTTAACAGCCTCCTTTCCCATCTTCCTTACATCATCTTCAACGCTCTCTTGTAGCAGCTGCTCCAGGGCATTCTGTCTTGGATGAGCATTCTGCAAGAAAGACCAAGAGTTCCCACCTTAGAGTAAGGCTCTTCTTCCATAGCTGACCGAGGGCCAGACAATTCTGGACTGCAGCAGCCACACAGTTCACCAGCATGGGAGTGGGTCTGGGGACTAGAAGGCACCTGTCTCACCTCCCGCAGCAGGCTGAGCTCCATCCGAAGCAGGAGGACTTCCAGTGTGACGGTGGCTACTTGATGCAGGTCTGGCTCCTCCTGGCTCTCGGGGAAACTCAATCCATCCGGCAGCTCCTCGGTGTAGCCATACAACCGCAGCACATCCCGGCCCCCCTGCCACAAGTTCACGACAGGGTCACCGTCCGCCAGGCCCCCTTCCCACCAGGCAGGCAGCCCCATTCTACCTGGCATCAAGCCTCGTCGAGACAACCCCCCTTCCTCCATAGGACCCCAGGGTTTCACCTTCACAGCATCCACCGTGCTGCGAAAGACAGGGTTATTGAACTTCACCGCGCGCCAGTACCGAGGCCGCTGAGGGCTGAGAAGGTTGCGACCATATTTCTCCAAGATGTTCAGGGCGGTGGACAGAGTGCTGAGGTAGTTTCGGGGCTGGGGGCGTTGAGAAAGCAGAGTTGAGATGCAATCCTCCCCCCCCCCCCCCCCCCCCCCCCCCCCCCCCCCCCCCCCCCCCCCCCCCCCCCCCCCCCCCCCCCCCCCCCCCCCCCCCCCCCCGGCCTCGGGACCCACCCGCCGACGAGAGCCTGGCGGGCCTCTCACCTCCCCGTACGCGTTGCAGCGGACCAGGCGCGGAGCGTCCAGATGCGTGTAGCGGACGGCCGCGGGCAGAGAGGTGGCCAGCAGCGGCTCGAGCTGCTCCGGGGCAAACACCTGCCCAGAGTCCCTCTTCAGGGAGTTCGCCAGCTCCTCGCGGGCGGCCCGGAAGGCTCGCTCCTCCTCTCCCGGCATCCCGAGCTTCGCGTCTCGCAGACGCTCCAGAATGACCCCACCAGCTTACCGTTGGGCTCCGCAGCCCGCGGGCGGTCACTCAGCCCCCCCGGCCCACCGCCAGGGAGAGCCGGGAACAGGAAGCGCTAGAAAAGAGGGCGGGATAGAGGGCGTGACCTAGGGGGGCCTTCACCAATGAGGAGCTGAGCGGCCCTGGCTCCTCCCACAGCGCCGTGCAGTAATTTTCCCTACTTGAAGCTCTTCCGGGTCTTTCTCCGGGTTGTCTCCGCCCCTTCCGGGCGAGCCCCCTCGTGGGTTGAGCCTGTCTAGCGCCAAGCTTTTCTATCTTTATTTCGACCGTTTGACACTGCTCCGGTCCCCTTGCCTTGAACCCGACTCTTCAGTCGGTCACCGGGGACGAGCGTTATCCCCGGGAAAGCCTCCGCGCCCTCCTCCGCCCCGGGCTGCCCTTCTTCCTAGCCTACTCCCTGGGCCCGCTCTCGGTCCGCTCCTCCGGGGAGCCCCGCCCCGGTAACCCTTTCCCGTTTTCCCACCTCCCCTCCTCCCTCTGCTGGACCCTCACCCTAAGCCCCGCCCTTCTCCGAGGGTCCCCGTCTCCGCAGCCCCCTCCCCCCGTCCGTCCCTCTCTCGGCACCACGCCTCCCCGTGCCAACCCGCTGGCCATGGCGGAGGGGCTGCTCGGTGTTGGCGGCCAGCCGAGGGGAGGGGAAAGGGAGGGGGCGTGGCCGAGGGGAACCGGCCGGGACCCGGAGAGTGAAAGCGAAAGCCCGGCATCCAGCCGGGAGAGCCGGGAGCCTGCGCTGCGGCAGCATGGCCAAGCCTTGCGGGGTGCGCCTGAGCGGGGAAGCCCGCAAGCAGGTAACGGGGAACCCGAGGCTAGGAAGGGGTTGAGGACTGAGCCCTCCTAAGGGAGGCCAAGCTGAGTGGTCCTGGGGAACCAAAGAACTCCTACCCCTCTCCAGCGCTGCGCCAGGAGTCCCCTGTCACCAGCCTGTGCAGAGCAGGGACTTCCCTGGTTTATGGGAAAGGCCCGAGCTACATAGCGTTGGAGGGCACCCTGTTCGGGGTGGGATTATACTCTTTACAAATGAATCCCTTAACCGACCTCCTGGTACTGCTCTCTGTGCAGGTGGATGTATTCAGACAAAATCTTTTCCAGGAGGTAAGTCTGAATTCAAGTGACCTGACCCCCATATCTTAGTGCAATACTCGAGGGTCACAACCTCTCACCTCCCAGAGTGAACCTCAAACTCACCCTAAACTTGTTCTCACCTAACCATACTAAGGTGCCTCCCAAGGCGAGCTGCTAATGATTGATTGCTAATTTTCAATCTGACCTCTAGTGTTTTAGGACTAACAGAACTAACCCCTTTTGACATTTTCCCTTACCCTCTTTTATTGGGGAGGCAACGGTATGGCCCCCAAATCAGGAACACCTCAGTCCTAACCTTGGTTCTGTCATTAACATGGTTGGGCAAGACCTTTATTTCCAGGGTTTCAGTTTCTTCATTTACGATTCTTGCACTCAGTGATTGCCACGGGCCTGCCCAGTTCCACTATTGCATTGGGCATTTTTTAAAAAAAACTTTTTATTGATAGCTTCCATAATTATAGACAATAAACCATTATAATTCCCTTCCCACTCCCCCTCATATCTCCTCCCCCGCTCAATTAGTCTCTGTTTTGTTTTGGTGTCATCATCTTTTCTTCCTATTTTGAAGGTCTTGTGTATGTATTATCAGGCACTGCAAAGTCATGAATATCAAGGCCATTTCATGTGTCTGGAAGTTTCCATTGTAAGCAGGCCTAACCTTCCTTTGGCTCCTACAATCTTTTTGCCACCTCTTCTCCAATAGACCTGAGCCTTGGGAGGTGTGAAAATATATCCCAGGGCTGAACACTCCACTGTCATTTCTTCTCAGCACTGTGGTGTCTTTTTGAGTCATCCCAGTGGTCACCGCCATCTGAAAAAGAGAAGCTTCTCTAGCCACAAGTGAGAGTAGTATTAGTATATGAGTATGAACATTAAAAGAAAAGTGCTTATAATGCAGTTTGGTGGGCATAATATATATATATTTAGCCAGATAACAGCAGGCATTACTTACATTGGACATCTTTTATAATTTCTCCTGCAATGTAACCTACAGGCTGAAGAATTCCTCTGCATATTCTTGCCACAGAAAATCCTATATCTGAGTCAGCTCTTGCAGGTGGGTAGTGTGGATTCCTTTTGTCCCATCTCCTGACATCTCTCCTCACAAACTGACTTCTCTCTAGCTAACAACTGGTCTCAGCATGCAGAGAACAGTTATGAATGGTGGGCTGGTAATGTTAGGATGGTGTAAAGCATATCTAACTTGTGGCTCACGGGCTGCACGTGTCTCAGGATGGCTGTGAATGTGGCCCAACACATTAGATGACAATGTCATACTGTAGTGTCAAAGGTTTGGACACCTGCAAGGCTTGAACCTAGGTTGGGAGGCAAAAATCACTTGTTTGCAAAGCCTGCTGGCCCAGAATCAATTCCCTAGCATCCATGCAAAGCTGAATGCAAAGTGGCACTTGTGTCTGATGTTTGTTTGGTTTGTGCACATGCACACACACGCAAATAAGTTTTATTTTAAAAATGGCAAAGAGAAGATGGAATGTGTGAAAGGATAACTATAACTCTGGGTGAAGGGAGGAGACTGGGCAGCGCCTGACAGTAAACTTTGCAGGAGGATTCCCTCAATGTGGCTGACCTAACCTCCATCCGAGCGCCACTGGACATCCCCATTCCAGACCCCCCACCCAAAGATGATGAGGTGAGGCACTAGAAGTTTAGAGCTTGAACTACAAACCCTATAGAGATGATAGCCCTTTAACCCCCATGACTTCTAAATCTACTTTCCCCACTTTTGCCTTAGATGGAAACAGACAAGCAGGAGAAGAAAGAAGGTAATGGATGAAGGGGACTAGGGAAGGGGAAATGACACATCAACACTGCAGTTAGAAAAAGGGCTCAAATCTCTTCTTTTTCCTAGTTCCTAAGTGTGGCTTTCTTCCTGGGAATGAGAAGGTCCTGGCCTTGCTTGCTCTGGTTAAGCCAGAAGTCTGGACTCTCAAAGAGAAATGCATTCTGGTAAGTTTAGGGACTGGAGGAAGTGGGAAGAGAAGACAATCAAGGCAAGTGTGTGGTTCCTTTCAAAGATGCAGGTCCTTCATTTTGAGACATAGGCCTGAATAAGGAAACTTCTGTGCCTTGAATTTAGATACCCTTTATTCTCATTTTGCTATACCTCTGTTATCACAGTGGTAGCCCTAAAATGAGAGACTGTGCTGTAATCACCTATGTAATCTCAGAACCTTCTGTTGTACTAGGTACATGGTAGAAATAATGTTATACAGTTAGTTGGTTTAAAAGTGTGGGTCCAGGCTGGAGAGATGGCTTAGTGGTTAAGGTGTTTGCCTACAAAGCAGAAGGACCAAAGTTTGATTCCCGAGTATCCACATGAAGCCAGATGCACAAGGTGGTGTATGCATCTGGAGTTTGTTTGCAGTGGATGGAGGTCCTGGTGCACCCATTCTTGCTTTCTTACACACACACACACACACACACACACACACACACACACACTCTCTCTCAAATAAATAAATAAACAAATAAATAAGTGGACCCTAGCTGAGTGGTGGCTCATGCCTTTAATCTCAGCACTAGGAAGGCTAAGGTAGAAGGATCACAGTGAGTTGGAAGCCAGCCTGGGCTACAGATCTAGGTCAGCCGGGGCTAGAATGAGATCCTACTTAAAAAAAAAAAAAGTGGTGGGGGGAGCTGGGCACATGGCTCAGTGGTTAAAGTTGCTTGCTTGCAAAGTCTGCCAACCCAGGTTCAATTTCCTGTACCCACATAAAGCCAGGTGCACAAAGTGGCACATGCATCTGGAGTTTGTTTGGAACAGCATGAAGCCCTGGTGCTTCCTTCTCTCCCCACTCCAAATAAGTTAAAATACACATACATACATACATACATACATTCATACATGTGTGTGTGTGTGTGTGTTTAAAGGTAGGATCTTGCTCTAGCCCAGGCTGACCTGGAATTCACCACCATGCCCATCAAAACAAAACAATAACATATATATTTGTTTGTTTTTGTTTTTCAAGGTAGGGTCTCGCTTTAGCCCAGGCTGACCTGGAATTCACTCTGTAGTCTCAGGCTGGCCTCGAACTCACAAAGATCCTCCTACCTCTGCCTCCCGAGTGCTGGGATTAAAGGCATGCGCCACCACACCTGGCCAGAAATATTTTTTTTTCATAAATATTTTTTAAGAGTGTGGGCCCTAGAGAGAAACTGGGTTCAAATCATGATCCTGTCACTGACCTAGCTGATCACCTGTTTCATCTGTTAAAGGGGTACAGTAATAATATATGCTTTGGAATATTGCTATGGTGAGTGAATGAGAAAAATAATTCACAGCATGGTACTTGGCACATGATAAGTGTTCAGTTAGGCATGGCTATTCCTAGGAACTGGCATAATGAGAGGAATACAGGTTTTTTGAATGTTTATTCCTTTTACATAGGTGATCACATGGATCCAGCACCTGATCCCCAAGATTGAGGATGGAAATGATTTTGGGGTGGCAATTCAGGTAAGAAAGGGGTGACTGAGAGCACAAAGTGGGGAGAAACTTAGGAGTGAGATATTAGCTAGGCATAATCTAAGAGGGAGATGGTAAATAAAGAAAAGAGGAGATGAACTATGTTCTTTGCTTCCCATATAATCACAGGAGAAGGTACTGGAGAGAGTGAATGCTGTCAAGACCAAAGTGGAAGCCTTCCAGACAACCATCTCCAAGTAAGGTTGGCTGCAAGACCCACAGAAGGGCTTCAGGGTCATTTCTGTAGGACTCCCCAAGCTAGGCAGTTCCATCAGGATAATAGGAGTCTTGGGGAAGGATGTTTAGCCATACATGTCCCTGAACAAACATTTTTGTGGTATTTCCCTTGTTCTTGGCAGGTACTTTTCAGAACGTGGGGATGCTGTGGCCAAGGCCTCCAAGGACACCCATGTGGTGAGTACACACTACCTGCCTTTTAGCTGAGGCTGGATGGGATGGGATTGAAGTGGAGAGATGTCCTCCTTGTCTTGTTCATGGTTTTCTCATTGTGGATAATATTAAGTGACTAGGGCTTCAACAACCTTTATCCTCTTCTCTGCTTAATTCTGTGTGATCTTACTTATTGGTGCTAAGATGGCGCTTATCTTCAAGTTTCCTAGTCTGTTTGGGAAACTAGCCTAATGTTCCAACCCCTTCAGGGGACTGACTCAGCTTTGCCTCCCACATCCCAGATGGATTACCGGGCCTTGGTGCATGAGCGAGATGAGGCAGCCTATGGGGAGCTTCGGGCCATGGTGCTGGACTTAAGGGCCTTCTATGTGAGTATGCAGTTAAGCTTTTAAGGGAGGTGAGTGGAAGGGGAGGGGGAGGCAAAGAACCTAACTCCTATTCTTCTGGCCTTCCTACAGGCTGAGCTTTATCACATCATCAATAGCAACCTAGAGAAAATTGTCAACCCAAAGGGTGAAGAAAAGCCATCTATGTACTGAGCTCAATACTAGATGGAGAATAAATGACTGCTGCTTTTATGGATTACCTGTGCAATGTGACATTTATTAAAAACATTTATTATCATCTGTGTCCAGACACTGAAGGTGATATGAGAATGGAAAAAGGAAAGGGTGCCAGGATGGCAAAGGTGAATTTGAGGCACACCCTGTTCTTAACAGGTCCTCAACAGGATGGAAATCGTTACATGCCAGGTCAGACATGCAGGTGATTTCCAGCGGTCTCATGAGTGCTTTAGTAAAGCTGGCATTTAGGCAGAGCAGTGGTAAAATAGACAGGGAAGCTCTGTGGCTCAGGTCTGGTAAAGGAACAGTGGTCAAGCGAAGAGCAACCCCGGAGGGAGAATGAAGTTTTCCTGGGAGTTCTCAGGGTTGGCAGGGAGAAAAAGTCCTTCAAAAACACTGTACTGGAGGGGATGAGGAGGCTGGAGAGCTCCAGGTGTGTAAGAGGCATGGCAGGGAGGGTGAAGGACAACCAACAAGACCACAAATGAGAGCTGACTCCCTGGCAGGAGATGAACCACCTAACACATCAGGTAAGGCCCAGGTGAAACCACAGAGGAACTGGCAAGATGAGCAAGAGTGTTGCTTCCACAGCGAGCCTGACAACTTGGGCCAGGGTGAAGAAGACATGGGGGATGCCAAATCATACAAAGTAGAAATCAAGAAGCTGCTAAAGCCAGGTGTGGTGCACACCTTTAGTCCCAGCACTTGGCTGGCAGAGGTAGGAGGAGCGCTGTGAGTTCAAGGCCATCTTGAGACTACACAGTGAATTGTAGGTTAGCCTGGGCTAGAGCAAGAGCAAGACCCTACTTCGAAAAACCAAAAAAAAAAAAAAAAAAAAAAAAAAAAAAAAAAAAAAAAAAAAAAAAAAGCTAAGAGCTAAACACTATAGTAGACTTAAAACACACCCACCATAGCTCGGAATTTTTTGGAGGAGTGGGTGGGGAGATTCTAGCAGCCAAGGTGAGTGGGGATACCCAGAGGCATTACCTAACCCTCCAATGACTGACTGCTCTCACAACTCAACCCTCAACCCCAGGGTGCAGATCAGCAGGGCCACCCAGGAAGGCCCTCAGTGGGATGGGGCAGGGAGGAGGAGAAACGTACCAGCACGTGACTTGTTTATACACAGTTCTACTTAATACATTTTAAAAAGGGTCAGGGAGAGATGGAGCACACACACACACACAAAAGCATTGTACTGAAAGCAGTGTACTGGGGAGAATGATTTGCTTTATTTTTGTTTCTTGATCTGCAATAGTCAGGTTTTTGTTTTTTCAAGGCAGGGTCTCATGTAGCCTGGGTTGGCCTCAAACTCATCATGTCACTGAGGCTGACTTTGAACTCCTGATCTTGCTGCTGGGATTACAGGTGAGCATTTCTGTGCCCAGCTCGAGTAACTTCTGAAAGAGTGGTAGAAATTAGGACTCCTCTGCCATAATGTTTACCATAAACTCCAAGGGGTAGCTTAATTCAGTCTTGTCCTTTTTAAAATATGGGACAAGAGTGTTTCTTAGCATTTGAGTTTGAAAGCCGTGCTCATTATCATTTAATCCTCAAATACCACAGACCTTTATATCATATTAAAGGTGCTGTATCACATTAAGGAAGCCAAAGGTCAGGCAGGCAACCTGAAGCTGGAAGTACTGTGTGGTTCATTAATCAGTGATAGAGCTGGTCTGAGGTGCAGATGCCCTCATCCTATAGTAACAGCAAGGCAGCTTTGTCCCCAAGTTCAAAGATCCAGTGCTGAACACCAGCTACAGATGAGCCCACCACCCAGCTGGCTCTGCTGGGATCAGCAGAATAGATAACAGGTAAAACTAACCTGGACCTGCTGTTTCTTACCTGTAAACTTGCACTTGGGAGGTGGAGGCAAGAGGATTGAGTTCAAGGCTAGCTTCAGTTACACAGCAAGTTAAGGCAAGAGGGGGCTACCAGAGAGCCTGTCTGAAACAAAAGAAGGCGCCCAGTCAGCGAGTGCAAATTTCTTTCCTTTGCAGTTATGCATTTAAAAAATATTTTTATTTGTAAACAAAGAAGACAGTGGCCGCTACAAATGAACTTCAGATAAACGCACCACTTTCTGCATCTGGCTTTACGTGGGTCATCAAACCTGGGACGTTAAACTTTGCAGGCAAATGCCTTAACCGCTGAGCCATTTCTCTGCCCCCGTTATCCATTTCTAACAGTTTGCTTTAGGCAAAGGTGGGGCAAGACAAAATTTGATTATGTGTGTGTGTGTGTGTGTGTGTGTGTATGTGTTTAATGCATGTTTTTACGGGGGTGCATGCGGAGGCCAAGGAACATTATTCACCACTTTTTTTTTTGAGACAAGGTCTCTCATTGGCCTGCACCTGGCCAATTAGGCTATTCTAGCTGGCCACCAAGCTCGAGGGCTCGGGTGTCGGCCATCCCTGCCCACCACCACACCAAGATCTTTGCTCATTTTTACCTTCGCTCGGCAAAAACTTGTTTTGGATTGGATGAAATCAGAACCTCTAGCCCTATGGGAGAGCCCCGCGGGGGCGAGGCTCGCCATCCCAGGATGCCTCTGGGCCTGCCCGGGGCGGGGAGGGGCGGGGCCAGCCCTCCGGTGGGGGTGGGTGGTCGGAGGGAACCCGGGTGCCCGCCATGGGGGAGGTGGAGATCTCGGCGCGGGCCTACGGGAAGATGTGCCTGCACGCCGCCCGGTACCCGCACGCCGCGGTCAACGGCTTGCTGCTGGCGCCCGCACCGCGCCCGGGGGGCTGCGTGTGCCTGGCCGACTGCGTGCCCCTCTTCCACAGCCACCTGGCCCTGTCCGTCATGCTGGAGGTCGCGCTCCACCAGGTGCCCCCCCACCCCAATCGCACCCCTAGGCTGCACTGCGCACCCGCCGAGTTAGGTGCTGACGGACCCTTTCCCACGACAGGTGGATGTGTGGGGCGCGCGGGCCGGCCTGGTGGTGGCGGGGTACTATCACGCCAACGCTGCTTTAGACGACCAGAGGTGAGTGAGCGGGGCGGGGTGGGGGTGGGGGCAGTGCCAAGAATCAGTGCACAGAGGCACCGGTGAGATGAATAGGATGATCATGTCAGAGTCCTGTCATGGAGGACCTGCTCTGGGGGCGGGAATGACAGCTGTAGTTCAACTATAACAGATTGATGTGTCTTTAACTGAGGTACCCCCTCAACCTAGTGCAGAAAGAACAAACAGAAAGCCTAACCTGCAACTTAAAAAAAAAGCCACTTTATAAATATATATATATATAAAGTGTACGTCTATCTTGATATAGAACGAGTCAGATCTATTTCATAATTTGCATTCCCTACGCATCAAGATTTACCTTATTTCTGGGCTGAAGAGATGGCTTAGCAGTTACGGCATTTGTCTGCAATGCAGAAGGACCCAAGTTCGATTCCCCAGTGCCCATATAAAGCCAGATGCACAAGAGGGCGTATGTGTCTGGAGTTCGTTTGCAGTAGATGGAGGCTCTGGCGTGCCCGCTCTCGCTTGCGCTCTCTCTCTCTCAAATAAATAAATAAATAAATAAATAAATAAATAAATAAATAAATAAAATATTTTAAAAAAAGATTTACCTTATTTCTGGGGGTTGGGGAGTTAGCTCAGCTCTTAAAGGTGTTTGCTTGCAAAGCCTACCAGCCTGGATTCACTTTCCCAGCCACACAACTAAAGCCAGTTTGCAAAAAGTGATACATGTATCTGCCATTCATTGTAGAGGCAAAGCTCCTGGCATGCCCCTCCCCCCACCACATGTGTAAATAAAAATTTAAAATACTGTACATGACTTAATGTTTAAGGCATTAAATTATGATAGGGCTGAGATGGCTCAGCAGTTAAGGATGCTTTCTTGGAATGTCTCCCAGTGCTGGTTTGATTCCCCAGTATCCATCTAAAGCATCAGATGCACAAACTGGTGTATGCATCTAGTTTCCTTTGCAGTGGCATACCATACTTTCTCTCTGCTCAAAAATAAATAGGGCTGGGACTGGAGAGATGGCTCAGACTTGCCTTCAGTGCCTAAGGCCCCCGGTTCAATTCCCCAGGACCCACATGCCAGACCCACAAGGTGGTGGCCCTGGTGCACTCTCTCTCTCTCTCTCTCTGCTTGAAAATGAATAAAATAAATAAATATAAATAAATAAATAAATAGGGCTGGGAAAATGACTCAGTGGCTAAAGGTGCTTGCTTGCAAAGCTAGCCGGTCTGTTTGGCCCAGGCTCAATTTCCCAGTACCCATGTAAAACCATATGCACAAAGTGGCTTGAGCATCTGGAGTTCATTTGCGGTGGGAGGAGGTCCTAGCACACCCATTCTCTCTCTGTCTCTGCTTGTAAATAATAAAGTATTTGAGAGAGACAGAAAGAGGCCCAGTAATTCTTTTTTTAAAATATTTTATTTATTCATTTTCAAGCAGAGAGAGAGAGAGAGAGAGAGAGAGAGAGAGAGAGAGAGAGAGAGAGAGAGAGCGAGCGCGCACCAGGGCCACCACCTTGTGGGGCTGGTTTATGTGGGTCCTGGGGAATTGAACCGGGGGCCTTAGGCACTGGAGGCAAGTGCCTTATCCACTGAGCCATCTCTCCAGCCCCAGTAATTCTTTGTAAATGAATTTTTTTTAAAGTTTAATATGGATAGTTAAGCCAAATTACCTTCCAAAAAAGCCCACCTTTGATTTTCACTCACCAGCATTATCTGAGCTCATTTCCCACAGCATTC
The DNA here is from genome assembly GCA_004024765.1 of Zapus hudsonius. Classification (NCBI taxonomy): domain Eukaryota; kingdom Metazoa; phylum Chordata; class Mammalia; order Rodentia; family Dipodidae; genus Zapus; species Zapus hudsonius. The sequence goes on along the minus strand of PVHP010017482.1, from coordinate 3,441 downwards.
AACCAGCCAGCAGGCCAGCCACAGGGAAAGTCTACAACTGTGCCCACATCTATGAGACCTGAGAGGCCCACCTCAGATGGACTAGCTCTGCCCACAGTTGGCACCTCACTCCTCTGATCTTCCCTCTACACAGCCCTGGGCCTCTGGCCTTGAAAATTGCTGGGCGAATTGCAGAATTCTTCCCTTCTGTGGTACTTATTATGGTGAGGCTGGGGCTTCAGGGTGGGGAGGTGGAAAGTAGGGAGAGGGACTCTTAAAAATCTCATCTGCCCTTTGTCCACCCAGTTGGATAATAAGAAGCTGGTACCTCAGCCTCCTGTGCCTCCAGTCATTGTCCTGGAAAACCAAGGTCTCCGCTGGGTGCCCAAGGACAAGAACTTGTGAGTATCCTCCTGCTTCTACATCTGCCAAAGGTTCCTGGAACTCCTTTGTCCTTGGTCCTGACCCAACTCTCCTCTCTTGACCACCTCTCTTAAGCCTGTGTCTAGTCCCACTGCCCACTGACTTCCGTTCTCTTCTGTTTTTCTTCAGAGTAATGTGGAGGGACTGGGAAGAGTCTCGGCAGATGGTGGGAGTGCTGTTGGAGGGCAGGGCCCACCAGCACCTTGTGGACTTTGACTGCCACCTTGATGACATCCGGCAGGACTGGACCAACCAGCAGCTCAATACTCAAATCACCCAGTGGGTTGGTCCTGCCAATGAAAATGCCTGAGCCAGGGGCAGGAGGGTCAGAATCTAATAAAGAGATGGGCTTGGGGGTAATGAATGATATGACTATATTTATTGTTGTGAGGGAGATGCCTCAGCGGGAGGAATGTAGGGGAAGTCTGGAGTCCCTGGTAAAAAGCAGGAAGGCCTCTGCTATACTCATCACAGAAGAGAGGAAGCTCTCTCAATAAATCATTCCTTTCGTTTCACCCCGGGGCTTCTTGAGTTTTTCGAAGTTCTTCAGGATGATGTCATATAACACAGCCTATAGGACCACGGAGGAGTGGAAGTCAGCCCCAGACCCCCAGTGGTTCTGGGCTTTGTTATCTCCCACCCCCAGCCTGCAGGGTCAGTCAGAAAGTGGGTGGCCTGGGAAAGGTATTTCTGCCCAACCCTGTCCTTGCTTCCTTACATAAGCGTTGCGGATCTCCATGACCATCAGCCGGATATCCCGGTACTCTGCCTCGTCCAGCTCATGCACCAGCTGCCGATAATCACCCTGTGGAATGCCCAGGGTCAGGCCTGACTTGAAATGTGTCTACCCCACTGCACCCTGACCTGAGCCTCACCTACCACATGGGGCTGCTTGGCTGCTTTGGCCACTGCATCACCCCGCTCCAAGAAGTACCTGTGGGAAGTGGAAGTGATGTGTATGGAGTAGAAAAGGAGGGAGCCCGCGCCTGTCTCAGACAGTATGCGTGGGCATTCAGTGTCCAGTCACTCACTTAGATATCTGAGTATGGAAGCCTTCTAGCTTGGTATGAAGGGCGGTCATCAGCTCAAACACCTTCTCCTGGGGAAAGAAAGGTCCAGGTAGGGGTTGGAAGGAAGCATGGTCTACACAGAGGGGTGGGGGTGTGTGGGCGAGGCAGTTACCTGTACAGCCACCCCAAAATTATTCCCATCTTCAATCCGAGGTATCTGTAGCTGCAACCAGGTAGTGACCTGCAGGGAGAAGGAATGAATGCCATCAAGGCCTTTTCACCCCCACCTCCTTCCTGCCCTCATTAGGGAGCATGCCAGTCCATCTTGAGAACCAGGCGACTGCTGGTTTTTCTTGCCATACCCTCTCCTAAGACCTGGCAAGCATTATGCCCTATCTGGCATTCACCATGAGAACGAGCCTGAGAGTGGGGGTGGAAGTGGGAGGACTCACCAAGTTCAGTTGCTCAATGACATCCTTAATCTCGGGCTTTAGGCGCTTCAGGAGGACTACGATCTTCTCATTGCAGTTCACTGGGCCACAGGGAGGACCTAGAGAGTGGCCATGGGTCAGCTAATGGCTGTTTTGGGGGTAAGGGGAGAGGGACTGAGTCGTTAGGAACTGCTTTATGGGGGGCAAGTCTCTTCCCAAAACATGAATTTCAGTTACCTTTGTCTTCATCTTCCCCTTTCTTCTTTTCATTCTTATCTTCCTTCTGTAGGGAGAGAGGAGCTCATGGGAGATGGGACTCGGGTTGATTTCCTTAGGGTTGGCCCCTCCTCCCAGGTCTCCTAGCTTGCCTCTTGCTGCTTCTTCCGTTCCTCTTTCTCTTTCTCCTTGACTGGATCAGGCACTGGGATGTCCAATGGGGCCTTTAGATTGCTCAGGTTGGCTTCGCTGAGAGCTGGCTCCTGGTGTATGGCAGGAGGGCTGGAGATGAGGGGATCCCTCTCACCTCACATGAGCTAGCTCCCCTTAAAGAGCTCCTCTTGACTGGCCCTTACTCTAGCTCCTTGTGTGTGTGATGGGGGCGGGGCAGTACCTTTAAGAATGCATCCAACTCAGAAATCTTCTTGGGGAAATAGCTCCCGAGAAGGTTCTCTGTCTGTGCCAGGTGGTGGAGGAGGACGAGATCAGAATCAAATGCTCTTACTTGGCAGCAAGTCAAGGTTCCCACTGCCCAGCAAGGGAGAACTGAGCAGTAGTTGCTAGAGACAGGGGTGCTGATGAGGTAGGTCTTACCTTGCTACAGAGGTCTTCACGAAACACATCCACCTGTGGAGAACAAGGGTTCTATAGGAAGGGTAGAGTGGATAGCTCTCTAAGGCCACCTGAAGAGGCCAAGATGGGTCCCTGTGAGGGTGGCCTGGGGTGGAGGAGGAGTGGTTCTCTGCAGACCTGGATCTGGGGAGGGTGGAGTGGATCCCCAGGAGGACTGGGCGGATTTGGGGGTTAGATGAAAACATTTCAACGATGAGTGTTCTTGTGAGAACATTCCTGAGGTTGCCTGGGCTTGGGAGAGCCCTCTGACAGTGGGCAGGGATGGGGCACCCTGTGGAGTGAGCCCCCCACCCTTCGAGTGTTTCCTGAGATCACAGGCGGCAGAGGCAGGTCCCGCACCCAGTCTGCATGTGGCGGGGGCTCCGGGCCAGCAGACTTCACGCCGGCTTTCCGATTCACCTCACCCCACTGAACCACAGCCGCCTCACAATCCATCTCCCGGGGGCCCGGCTGCTTGTGGCCGAGGCTTTGCAGGCAGGCTGGCCCGACTTGGTACCCGGGTGAAGCTGGGGGAGCCTGCATCCTCTTCAAGCCACGCCTCCCTAAAGGGCCCCTCCAGCAACCCACAGCTCTCACCTTGGCTTGGGCTTCAGGCTGGACCCTGAGTGTGGCCATGACCGGGGAGGGGGGCCGCCGCCGCACGAGGTGCCAGGAGTGGGCACGGGGAAGGAAGGGAAAGCGAAAGCGGAGCTCGGAACCCGCCCGCCAGCCTCGCCGGGAGTGCAGGGGCTGGAGGGGGCGGGGCCGGG
>PVHP010017481.1:0-34382 GCA_004024765.1 Zapus hudsonius | reverse complement strand
ACACACACATATATATATGTATACACACACACATATATATATATATGGAGAGAGAGAGAGAGAGAGAGAGATGAAATCCAGACACATGTGCCACCTTGTACATCTGGTTTATGTGGGCACTGGGGAATTGAACCCTGGTCCTTAGGCACTGGAGATAAGTGCCTTAACTGCTGAGCCATCTCTCCAGCCCCATCTCTGGACTTTTTGTTCTGTGAGAAACTACACTTTCCTTATTGTCTACGGCAATTGAACAGAGGTCTTCTGTTTCTTGCCATGAGAACACTTATGCCAGTACAGAAGACAAGAACACAAGAATGACCAGCAATAATCACCTACTGTAATATGCTAATAGTTGCCAGGACATAGCAGCCAAGAGAGGCCTTGAAAATCCTTCTCCCAGCTGGTTCTGAGGAGATCCATTCATCAAGCTTCTGCTTGTCAAGGAAGACCAGCTGTGAACTTCTCCGTGTTCCTCTGTATTGGTCAAAGCCAACCAACTTTTATACCCAGCTCAACTTTAACGTACCAAGTCATCAGGGAGCAGACTTGAGCAACACTGGGTGTCACCGTGAGGAATGTGGGCTTGACAGGCAGATCTGAGAGAGTTCAAGGGCAGCCTGTGTTTTCAACCATTTTATTAGTCACCAACTGCTGTCATAAAATTTGTTGTCAGGCTGGAGAGATGGCTCAGTAGTTAAAGGCGCTTGATTGAAAAGCCTGGTGGCTGGGGTTCAATTCCCCAGCACCCACATAAAGCCAGATGCACATGTGCCTGGAGTTCTTTTGCACTGGCAGGAGGCCCTGTTGTCCTGTGAGACACACTCTCTGTTTCTCTCAAATAAATAAATGAATAAATAAAATATTTTTTTAAAACTTAGTGGCTTGGCCTGGGGAGATGGTTCAGTGGTTAAAGGCACTTGTTTGCATAGCCAACTGGCCAAAGTTTGATCAATCCCCCAGTACCCATGTAAGGACAGATGCAAAAAGTGGCACATCTGGTTGCCATTCATTTACAGTGACAAGAAACCATGTGTACCCACTCCCCATGCCCCCAAGTAACTAAATAAAAATATTTAATAGAAAACCTTAGCCCTCAAAGGGCTGGGAATGTAGCTCAGTTGGTAGACTGCTTGCCTAACCTGCATCAGGGTATGGGTTGGATCTCCAGCATCACATCAACCAGGCATGGAGGCACATGCCTATAATCCTGACAGGCTGAGGCAGGAGGACCAAGTTCAACATCTGTAATCTCAGCCACTTGGGAGGCTGAGGCAGGAGGATTGAAAGTTCAAGGCCTGCCTAGGCCACTTAAGGAGATGCTGTCTTAAATAAAAAGCACAACAAACCCAGTGTGGTGGCGCACGCCTTTAATCCCAGCACTTGGGAGGCAGAGGTAGGAGGATCGCCATGAGTTCAAGGCCACCCTGAGACTACAGAGTGAATTCAGGTCAGCCTGGACTAGAGCGAGACCCTACCTGGAAAAACCAAAAAAAAAAAAAAAAAAAAAAAAAAAAAAAAAAAAAAAAAAAAAAAAAAAAAACCCAAAAAACAAAAGAACAACAAGGGCCAGGTGAGTGTGGCGCACGCCTTGAACCCAGCACTCGGGAGGCAGAGGTAGGAGGATCACTGTGAGTTCGAGGACAGCCTGGGACTACATAGTGAATTCCAGCTCAGCCTAGGCTAGAGCGAGAGCCTACCTGGAAAAACCAAAAAACCAAAGAACAAAAACCAAAGAACAAAAAGAGTTCCTTGGTGGTGGAGCTTGTCTAGTCGGTGTGAGACCCTGGGTTCCATCCTGAACACCACAGACAGACAGATCCCTGCACTGGACTATCCAAGGTTGAACAGTACGATTCATGAGAGCATTAATACCATTTTGCTTTAATTTTTGCTCTTTTAAAATAGGGGCTCATAAAACTGGCCTGAAACTCACTATGTAGCAGAGGATGACCTTGAGTTCCATTCTCTCACTTACCTCTCACGTCTGGGGGCTATGGTGGTAGACACACCTGGCAAAATGTAAAATTTGTGACTTTTTTTCCTTTTCTTTTGCAGTAGGATAACATGAGAGAGCAGGGAGGGGGGCTATAGGAGAAAGCTTTCTATGGTCCACTAATAGCAGCTCAGCTTGGTATGCGCCCAGGCCCCTCTTTCGTTCTGCCTGGACCTGCAGATTGTGTGCCCAGCACCACCTTTGCTGTATTTTGTCGGTCACAGCAAGTCCCAAGGGCAGCCCTGAGCCTCGGGAGGGAAACCGACTGTGACTCTGAAAGAAGAGCCTTCCTGCCAGGGCTGGGAAGAGAGGCTGGCGGCCATCTTCAGGAGGCACACAGCAGCTCTGGTTCAGGGCCTTGGGGGGCTTCAGGCTTTTCACCTTGAAAAATGGGAACACTCCCACTGACCTCCCAGGGTGCTGCGGGGCAAAAGAACGTCAAAGCTGCAATGCTTGGAACACAGTGATGGCTGGCTCAGGGTTGGGCTTGCCTTACTATCCTCTAACCTGCCTTTATAAATGTTTACCTGTTTGCTGGCTCACTGGCTCATTCATTCATTCATTCATTCATTCATTCATTCATATTTCTTTTGTCCTGTTTCAGTAGCCAGGGATATCGGTCTATCACCACCCCTCTTCCAGTGCAGTTCATTTGGACAAGAGGAACAGAGGTGAGGCATGGTAGGTAAGCTGGGGTGAAGGATGCTAGGACAGCCGGACTTGTGGCCAGGAGGCCTCCCTAGGAGGGTCCCACTTGAGGTAACCCTGAAGGAGGACCCAGGAGGACGGTGCTGGCGGACTAGAGAAGGGGGTGCAGACTCGGGCTTGGAGGGACATTCTCCTTAGGGCTGCTTGGTTCCTTCCTCTCCAAGGGTATTGAGATGCTGGTACTTTCAGCCTGGGGTGATAATTCCAGCACTTGGGAAGCGGAAGTAGAATATTTATGGGTTCAAGGCCAGCCTGGGCTACAAAGTAAGTTCCAGGTCAACCTGGGTTACAAAATGAGTTCCAAGTCAGCCTGACACACAAAACAAAAAACCCCAAACAGTACCTTCCACCACAAAAAAGAAAGACTACCAAGCTTAACACGTGACTTCTGTATCCCCTTTCCTCGGTACCCCTACTCTCCCAGCACTAACTGGTTTTTTTTTTTTGTTTTGTTTTGTTTTGGTTTTAGAGGTAGGGTCTTGCTCTAGCCCAGGCTGACCTAATTCACTAATTGCTGGGATTAAAGTCGTGAACCTCCATGTCTGGCCCACTGGCTTCTTATATGTTAGAGGCCACATTACAGTGTCTCCCTGATATAAATATGGTGTCTTTGTTCTATTCCCTAGTACCCCCAGTGGCCTAAAATCCTGTTTGACCATCTCTGAGTGAGACATTTGTTTCTATTGTTCTGCCAGGACAAGGACCCAGAGGGGAGAGCATCCAGAGGCAGAAATGAGGGCCTCCTTCTCGAAAGCCCTGGCTAGGCCTCAGAGGGAGAAAGGAGACACAGTCTGGGGTGCCCACCTGGACCCTGCAGCATGGCCCCATCCCTCTGCCCCTGGGCACATGCTGCCGATGTGGCTGTGGTCCGGAGGCCCAAGTGCAGATCAGGGTCAGAGCGTCCTGTCCTCTGTGGCTGCATGGCAGGTGGGGTGGGGACAGGACATAAGCACACACGTACGCACGTGGCCCCACCTCCTGCCCTTCCTGTGCACGTCAGCACATACGTGTGTGCGGGGACAGGTGGACAGACAGCTGCCAGTGCTGCAGTTTGGAGACTTCAGGCAAGAACCATTCTCCACTGGGGCCAGAGGGGCAGAGCAAGAGGCTGTGCATGCCTTCCTTGCCTCTGAACATCTACCCTTGGCCTGGGTACTGGGCTGTCATCAGTTCTTGCTCTGGGGAAGCCTGTCCAAACCACTTCCCCATGGCCCAGCCCTCAGTGCCGCCTGGCCTGCCTGCCTGCCTGCGTCTGGGGAACACGTTCAGAAACCTGCCTGGCTCTCTTCAGAGCTGCTGGCTCCAGTCCACGTCACCCAGACCCTGGGCTCCGATGGGAGGGTTGGGGGCTTTGGGAGCAGGGTCCAGGCTCAGTACCAGCTGGGCAGGACCCTCGTCACATGGCCTTCCTGTGCCACTTCCGCTCTTGTGAGGGAGAAGAGCTGTTCCACGTGAGGTCCTCTGCACAGTACCTAGCCTTCTCAGGGAAAGTGGGCAGCCTGCTGGGCTTCCTGCCTCACGAGGGCCTAGCTCTGACCTGCCAGGTCCAGCCAGCAGCTTCCAGTCGCCTTGGGGCTTCATGGGGGCTCTCAGTCCAGCCCCATCCAGCCCACCCTGGGAGTCTGGATGACAAGGAAGTGGGCAGGCTGGGCAGGGGCTGGTCCCTCATCTTCCAGTCATGTGGGTCAGGAACCCCTGCTGGTCTCTCTGCCCAGCTTCAGTCTGGCTCCGAACCCTGGGCCCAGGCTTCTCTACTGCCCTAAGCCCCTATCCCTCATGTTAGGGTTCTCTGCTGCATGGAACCCTGCAGCCCCCACACCCTGAAGCCTCCGTTTCCTCAAGTGTGAAAGAAACGAGAATCCCCCCAAACAGAATACATATTGGATGAGGTTGTGCCCAACAGCTCAACCGTGTCCACTGCTGCTGTCACCTGCTCTTGGCCTCCTAGAGCCTCAGACATGTCTTTCCTCAGGGTCCCAGCTACAAGGCTAGGCTGGGGTGAGAGGCTCTTGTTGAAACAGGAGAATGAAGGAGGAAGGAAGAGGAGCCAGGCTGAGCAGAGGGCCACCGCACCCAGAGGAAGTGGGAGCTGGGCTGCAGTGTGACCGGTCCAGGGCCACATGCAGCTTCAGCCCCCACCTGTTGACGTCATGGGGAGTGTCTGCCCCACCCCCACGGCCCCTGGGGAGAGGCAGGCATCTATAAGAACCAAAACTCATCTCTGCCCCTCCAGGCCCTTTTCGTGTCAGGCAGCCTCATTGGTCCTGTCACCCATGTCCCCAAGGTACCGCCCTAGGAAATATCTGTTCAGTACCCACTGTGTGCCAGGTGATTTCATAGCCACACCCTCATTTGATCCTCCACGCTACCCTGTTCTTTTCACCTTTTTTTAAAAATTATTTTTAAATTTTTTTTTTTTTGCAAGAGAGAGAGCAAGAGCGAGGAGCCAGGGCCTCCAGCCACTGCAAAAAAACTCCAGACACATGATGCCACCTAGTGCATCTGGCTTCATGTGGGTCCTGGGGAATTGAACTCAGGTCCTTCTGCTTTATAGGCAAGCGCTTTAACCGCTCAGCCATCTCTCCAGCCTTCTTTGTACCTTTTCCAGGTGAGGAAACTGGTTCTGAGGGGCTCAGTAACCTGCCTGAGCTGACACAGCTGCCTGCCCAGGTGTGGGCTCAATTCCTGCTGGGGGAGCCCTCAGGCCAGAGCAACAGGCCTCTTGTTTATCAAGGAGGAAGCGAGCACCCCAGGCCATGCCCCTGGCTGCTGGCAGAATCCTGGCAGAGTTACAGAACTTGCCTTGGCAGGGCCTGATGGGAGGTGGCTTACTGGGAAGGCTCCTGGGCTCAGATGCCTCCAGGTCTCTCTTCAGAAGGGACATCCCAGCTGAAGCAGGGCCCGGCCACCTTCCGCCCTCAGTCTGGCTTTATTTTCCTTCTGGGTTTCTTTTTTTAAACCAACGCTTTCAGGTTTTGTTTTTTGCAGTGCTGAGGATTGAACCTCTCACATGCTTGGCAAGCACTGGGCTATGTCCCCAGCCCCCCTTTTATTGTAATCAGGTTCTTAGGCTCATCTTGAGCTCACGGTACAGCCTTGACAGACATAGTCCTCGCTATTCTCCTGCCTCAGCTTCCTGGGTAGCTGGGTCACCTGTACCCCAAGCTTGATCACTTAATGCTTTATGCATCAAGTGATGCATTTCTTCTTTGTCCCCCAACTAGAATGTGACCTTCGAGGTCAGGGAGGCCCGTCTTGTCCCTTCCCTAGAGTGGCAATGGGCACAAACTCAATTTTTTGGAAATCAGTTAGTACAGGACAAAGCGTAAGTGGGAGAGAGTTTGATAGGCGGATGTACTGTGAAGGAGCCTAACAGATCCTCTAGGTGGAGGAGAGGGAGAGCTTAGAGAAGGGAAGGAGCCAGGCCACCACACATGGCCATGCGGTGGTTCTTGCAGAGACTACAAAATGGTGTTTCCCCCTCAGTAACAACATACAAAGGTGGGTGGAACCAGGTTGACTCCTACCCCATGGACTGATCCAGTTTGCCCACAGAGGAGGATACCCAGCTGATTGGGGACAGGGAAGAGGAAAATTGGGGACATCAACACATTATTTGCTCATTCAGTGTATCTAAGTATGGATAATAAAGATATAATTTATAAAAATAATGAATGGTGTCTTCTTGGGGGTACAGTTCTCAAACTGGACAACAGTTCATGGTGCCCCGGGGAGTAGGGAAGGCCCAGAAGTTTTGGCCCCAGGGAGCGCTGGTGAAGGGAGACAGGGCGGCTCTGCAGGTGCCTGTAGCAGGAGGAACAGGCTGTACCCAGGCCAGCACGCCACGTGGTCGTGGTTAGCAGTTCTCCATCCGGTGTTGTCTCCACAGACAGTTGTCTAAGCAGTGGGAAGTAACCGCTGTGCTGTTAGCAATCTCTGGTACCTGGTGCACCCAGCAGGAGGGTAGGGAGATCACCCAGCACACCCACCAACACACACCAAACGCTGGGGCCCAAGATAATGGCAAGTGCGGGAGGGAGGACCGTTTCCTGCGCTGGTGGGTGCCGGAGGCGAGGACACCGTGTTCTGAGGTCTGCCACAGAGCCCAGGGCTCATGGGGGACCTGTCCCAGCTGCGGTGGCTGCCCCACCCCAATCCTACTCGCTGGGCACAACAATAGCCCGGTGGTTGTGGCCGGCTCAGATGAGTCACCTTGTCCACAGGGCGATGTTATCAGCAGCTTGCTTCGCTTGCTTCATTCCTGGGTGACATCACCCACCTCCGTCTTCTCAGCACTGCAGCCCGGAGCCTGGCATATCCTGGAAAGGATGGCCTGCAGGGCTCTGGCCGAAAGCCACCTGGGCAGGTGGGTGGGTCTTTAGATGCTCAGCTCATGGCACCAGTGGCTCCACCCTGTTTCTGGCTTTGCTGCACAGGTCTGCAGTTTACCTCAGAGGCCCTTTACCACCACGCTCCACGAATGCATCCTCTTTCTCCTCAGCCAGGCAGTGTCTTGTGTGCAAGGTGTCCAACTCCACCTTCAGATGGAAGCCCCAAGTCCCACACTGGCCCAGGACTCTGCTCCAAGTTCTACCTTGGAGCCTCTGGGACCCAGGCTTGATTCCAGCACCCTTCTGGCCTTTGCCCACCTCTGCTACTGACCCTGCCCAAGACCAGCAGCTTCTTCTGCCTCCATGTCTCTGGCAGCTTCTTGAGGCAGAGCTAGCCCTTTACCTCCTGAGCAGGCATTCCCTCTTGCTTTCCTCCTCTCATCACAGTGGCAATGCTGACCTGTGGTCAGTGGCACATGAAGGCCCCACAGGGTCAGTAAAGCAGGGACCAAGGTGATCAGAGATACATGCGACACTGTAGCAGCTAAGACAGAAAGACAGGGGCCCCTTCCCACCCTCCTCATCATTTGATCTGGACAACAAGCGGTAGGCTGAGATGCCCACAGGAGGCTGGCCCTCAGCCTGTATCTGGAGGCTGCCCAAACTTGGCAGGCCAAGGAGGAAGAGGGAAAGTGGGCAGGGAAGGCAGGGAGCAGAGCCAGCCCACTTAGCTGCCCCCAGGCCTTCCCATGACCCCAAGAGACAGCTCTTTAAAGGTCAGGTTTCTAAACAGCACTTACCTTTGGTCTATTTATTTCACCAAAAGAAACTGTTCCTTAGAAGGAAAAAAGAAAAAGAAAAGAAGGAATAAAGAAACACAAAAAAGAAAAAGAACCCAAGGTAACCTATCTACTTTCAACCGAGGAGCAGACCCTGAAAGCAGCCAGCGCCCCAGACCAGGCCCTTGGGAAGGTGGGAAGCCTTGGGTGGGTCTCCCTCTGTTGTTTACGCTGCCCTTCCTTGCAGCCTGCTCCCTGGCCCATCCCAAGGAGCCACCACCAAGGACAGCCCCAGGAAAGAGGCCGGGGAGTCCCGGACACAGAGGTTGCAGAGAAGAGGCTGTGTCTGGTCCTAAAGCTTCTCATTAATACTTCTAGAGAGGCATGACCCTCTAGATCGTGGCCCCTGCTGAACTCTGCTGTGGTCTGCTAAGACCACCTGGATCCTCGTTTAGAACACAACCTAGCCAGGGTCTCCTGGGGGATCCTGCTGTTGTCTCTTCTTTCCCCTCTTCCTTTCCTTTGGCAAAGAAGCTCAAATTCTATTCCACTTCTGACTGCTTCCCCTCAGATGAAAAAACATAGCCTGACTTTGGCTATATTTTTACAAAATTTTCTTAACAATTGCCAGACAGGTCCTTCCCTCTTCCATGCCCCTTCTGCTGAGTCTTTCCCTCTTTCCAGCGAGTCCCTCTTCCTATGTATTTATATATGTGCTTTGCTTGTGTGTGTGTGGCATGTGCTCACCTGTGGAGTGAAGCATCGGGTGTCCCACTCCATCGTTCTTTGGCCGGCTCTCATTTGAGCCAGAGTCTCTTACTGATTCGGGAGCTTTTCACTTTTCCATGAGTCCCAATGGTTCCTGGGTCTGTGTTCCCCCATGGGGCTGGGGTCATACATGCTCCTGGCCTAGCTATTTATGGAGGCCCTGGGGCTTGAACTCAGAAATCGCCCAGGCTTCCCCAGGCCCTCAGGCTTGCACAAGGAAGTGCTCTTAACTTCTGAACCATCTCTTTAGCCCCTATTTCGATGTATTTTTCTTTTCTTCTTTCTTTCTTTTTCCTTCCTTCCTTTCTTCTTTCTTTCTTTCTTTCTTTCTTTCTTTCTTTCTTTCTTTCTTTCTTTCTTTCTTTCTTTCTTTCTTTCTTTCTTTCTTTCTTTCTTTCTTTCTTTCTTTCTTTCTTTCTTTCTTTCTTTCTTTCTTTCCTCCATTATCTACAACAACCTGTAAGTGGGCCCAATATTGTGCAGGTAACAAAAGTTGCTCTGAGGTCATGAATATAACAGCCACTTCCTGTCTGGAAGACAGCATTTCAAAACACTCCTCCCCATCCTTTGGCTCTTACATTCTCGTTTTCTTCAATTTTACTTTTAAAAAACATTTTATTGACAACCTCCATGTATATAGACAATATACCATGTCATAATCCCTCCACACCTTCTTTCTTATACATCTTCCACTGAATCCCTTCTTCTTTTGAACTATTCTCTCTTCTATTTTGATGTCATTAAGATTTCCCCTCCTAATCACCATGAGTTCAAGGCCACCCTGAGACTATATAGTGAATTCCAGGTCAGCCTGGGCTAGAGGGAGACCCTACTCAAAAAACCAAAAACCAAAACAAAAATAACGACTTCCTCTCCTATTATGGTAGATAACATCAGCCACTGTGAGGTCATAAATGCCACAGCCACTTTGTGTCTGAAAAATAGTACTGCAAAGTACTCCTCCCCTTTCTTTGGCTCTTACGTTCTTTCTGCCATTTCCTTGAGTCTTAGAGGGTGTGAGAGAGATGTCTCACTTAGTGCTGAACAATCCACTGTCACTTCTCTGCACTTTAATGAGTTTTGAGTCACCCCAGAGGTCACCACCATCTGAAAAGAGAAACTTCTCTAACCAGAAGTGAGAGTCGCATCAATATATAGGCAGAAACATAAGCATTTATAGGCAGTCTGGTGAGCATAATATATCAATTTAGCCAGACATCAGAAGTAGTTTAGCACTTAGGGCTTGTGACCTCTCCAGCCATTGGCTTTTAACTAGGTTTTCAGTACCAGGCATGAATTCCCTCCCATGGAGCAAGCCTTAAATCCAGAGAGCAGTTGGTTTTCCTCATAACAGACATGCCACCATTGTACCCGTTGTCACATTTGGCCTGACTGGCCAGCTGTAAAACTTGCAGGGTTTATTACTGGTTAAGACTGCTGATGACTTTTCTCCCCCAACAGGCTGCTTAGCTCTTTCCAGCATCCTCATAGCTCATTAGCAGGGAGGAGGCTTCCAGCTCAGCTCCAGCTTGATTTCTGCAGCCCAAGCATGTGGTATCTTCAGCAATAGGGTTTGTGGTCAGTCGTTTGAATCATCTGATAAACTCTGTGTTTTGAATGCTTGGTCCCCAGGTGTGGCAGTTTGAGAGGTGGAGCCCTGCTGGAGGAGGTGTGTTCCAAGGGCCAGGCTTTGGGGTGTTATAGCCAGCTCCCCTTTGCTGCTATTTTCCACCTGCTATGACAGGGGGTGATGTCCAGCTTCGGCTGGTTTTGTGGTTTCCCCTGCCATCATGGAGTTTCTCCTCGAGACCGAAGCCAAAATAAAACCTTTCCCCCGTCAGCTGCTTTTGGTCTGGTGTTTTGTCCCAGCAATGAGAAGGTAGTTACAAAAGGGTCTTACCGTCTAGTTCTTACCTTCTTTCTGCCACCACCTCTGCAATGTTCCCTGAGCCTCAGTGGGTGTGATAGACATGTCTCACTTAGTGCTGAACACTCACCTTTTAATGCTCCAGCACTTTGAGGCGTTTTGCCCCGGGAATCACCACCATCTGCAAAAAGAAGCTTCTCTGATCAAAATCCAGAGCAGCACTAGTTTGTGGGCATAAACGTACATATTTAGAAGGCAATTAGATGGTGCAGCATATTCACTTAGTTTGGTTGTACTTTGAGCTCTTTCCCCTCTTTGTCCCTGAGTTCAGTGCCCGTCACTACTTGCGTAGCCCACACACACCTCACACATGTCTCCCAGCACATTCCTCCACTTGGATGCAAGGTCTTAGTTAAGGGCCATATTTCCCCACACCCAAACCAGAGGCTGTCATCCTTGACCACTGTCTTCACCAACTACCTCCACATCCGATTATCAGCTATCTTTTTGTTTATCTGTTTTTCTGGGGCAGGGTCTAACTACGCAGCCCTCGCTGGCCTGGAATTTACAATTATCCTGCCTCAGTCTCTCCAGTGCTGGGATTCCAGGCCTGACCAGCCATCTCTTCTGGTAGGTCGTAACAATTCAGTAGTGACTTCATTCCCTCTTTACCATTCTCTCACTTTTTTCCCTCAAGACACTGGGGATTAAATCTTATGTTTTGTTTATTTATTTGTTTATTTGTTGTGGACACAGGATCTTTGTAGATCCTGATTGGCTTGGAATTTAGTCACTCTCCTGCCTCTGCCTCAAATGCTGGGATTACTGCCATATATCACACGGCCTGAATCCAGGGCTTTATACATGCTAGGAAAGTGTTTTACCATTGAGGGCATTCCTAGTTTGCCCCCAACCCCTACACACATATTTTGAGATAGGGTCTTATGTAGCCCAGGCTGGCCTCAAACTACCCTCCTGCCTCCATCTCCTAAATTCATGTGCTACCACACCCAGAATTAAAATTCCTTAAAATTTTATTGGATTTTATTTTCATTTTTAGAATCTCTCTAAAGTGCCCAGGCTTATGATCCACCTCCAGCCTCTTAAGTGGGATTATGCACACTTTCCCTAACACTTTAGGCATCTCCTCAGAATGGCTGGTGCAATAGTGGCATGTCTGTTATGGGGGAAACCAATTGCTCTCTAATTGGATGTGAAGCCTGCTCCACAGGAGGGAATTCATGCCTGATACTGAAAACCTAGTCAGAGTCCATGAATGAGAAAGTCACAAGCCCTAGGGGAAAGTTACTACTGGTGTTTGGCTGCATAGATATATTGTGCCCACCAAATTGCCTTCTCAGTACGTATGGTTATGCCTATATATTAGAGCTGCTTTCATTTTAAAAATATTTGAGAGAGGGGGGATGGGCATGTTATGGCATTCTGCTATTGTAAACTAACTCCATATGCTTACACCAACTCATGCATCTGGCTTTACATGGGTCCTGGGGAATCAAACCCAGGCCATCAGGCTTTGCAAGTGCCTCTAATCACTGAGATGTCTTTCCAGCTTCCTGCTTTCACTTTTAGTTAGAGAAATTTCTCCTTTCAGATGGTGGTGGCTACTTTGGAGACTCAAAACTTGCCAAAGCGCTGAGAAGAAGTGACAGTGGAGTGTTGGGCACTAAGTGAGACATTTCTATCACATCCTCCAATGGCCCAGGGTGTGGGAGGGAGTGCTTTGGAAAGCTATCGTCCAGATACACAGTAGTTGTATTCATGACCTCACAGTGGCTGCACAAGATCTGTATAATACTGGTCCCATCGACAGGTAGTCATGGATGATGGAGGGGAGGTTAAAAAAAAAAAAAGAAAGAAAGCCATCAATATACAAGAGAGAATAGTAGGAAAAAAGAGGATTCGGTGGAGGAATGGGAAAGCCGGGACAAAGGAAAGTGGTAGGATTATGTCAATTTTTTTTTTCAAGATAGGGTCTTGCTCTAGTCCAGGCTGACCTGGAATTCACTCTATAGTCTCAGGGTGGCCTTGAACTCATGGCGATCCTCCTACCTCTGCCTCCCGAGTGCTGGGATTAAAGGCATGCGCCACCACGCCCGGCTTCAAAATTTTAAATAAGGTTTTTTATTGTAATATAAAAATAAAACAAGGGTTGGAGAAATGGCTCTATGGGTAAAGGTGCTTGCTTGCAAAGCCTGCCAGCCTGGGCTCGGTTCCCCAGCCACCCAGATGGGTATTTATTAGCAGTGGCAAGATATTCTGGTGTGCCTCCCACCCCCCCACGCACACACATGCATACATGCCAACATGTTAATTTAAAAAAATGGCCTGGTATAGTGGTATACGCCTTTTGCCCCAGCACTTGAGAGGCCGAGGTAGTTATTTGAGGCCAGCCTTGGGCTACAGAGTGAGTTCCAGGTCAGCCTGGGCTAGAGTGAGACACTTCCTCAAAACAAGCGAACAAACAAGCAAACAGCCTGGTGGAACCCACAGACCTCCCGGTGGCCTCCACCAGCTGTGGGGCTCTTTCCTGATGTTCTTGGCAGCTCCCTGCCTGCCTCTCTTTAGCAGAAGGTTCTGATGCCACTGGGTACTGGCAGGCTTT
This sequence comes from Zapus hudsonius, assembly GCA_004024765.1. Classification (NCBI taxonomy): domain Eukaryota; kingdom Metazoa; phylum Chordata; class Mammalia; order Rodentia; family Dipodidae; genus Zapus; species Zapus hudsonius. Next base: position 21,313 of record PVHP010017481.1, on the reverse strand, counting down.
GCCCATGCTGCAAGCAGCTGGGCCCAAAAGCCTTCCTTTCCTTTGCTCGGGCTGCTGGGAAAATGTTCCCACCCCAGGTTTGCTCCTCTGCAGGATTTTCTGATCAGTCATAGGCGCCTTCCCTGCCTCCTTCTCCAGGGCCTCCATGCTGCCCTGTCCTCTCCCCTTCCTTCCCTGTGGAACCTTACCAGCTAGACTCAGTCCTGACCTTGACCACAGATGGGGCTCCACCCTCTCTCCACCTAGAACCCATCCCTGCCAAGAGTGTGGTGGGCAAATGCCAGGCAGACCAGGGGTTACCAGTTCCCTGCTGGGAAGCTTAGAGCAAGTCCCAAGGCCACATTCTCTGAGCCTTCATTTCCTCATCTATCAAATGGGGTGATAACATCACTAGCCTTTGAGGTGGGCATGGAGTCTGCCCAGGGCATTGCCTTGGCATACCATGAGGGGGTGGCCAACAGCATCCTGGCATCCTCTGCTGTCATTCAGGCTAGAGACCAGGAGGAAGTGCAGAGAAGGCAGGGTCTGTCAACCCCTCCTAAGGTCTAGCCTGGCCCCTGCTTGCTGGATTCGATCACCTCCATCTTCCCATTTCTGCTGTCTGCTGTCTCCACAGGCTCCAGCCTGAGCAAGTGTCTCTTCCTTTTGGCCTGTACTTCCTTCCAGGACCTAGGACTGTCCATCCTGGTCTGCAGGGTCAGCCTGGGGACGAGGTAAGCCGTTACAGTGGCTTGCCAACAAGGCCCAAAGATTGCTCCAACCACATGGGGCCCAACTACTGAATTGGCAAACCGGTAAACCTGCGCTGTTGGCTGCTGTGCTTTCTACTCTTTCTGCATCAGGATGACCTTGGTCTCCTCATCTGCAGAATGAGCATCATAAGTGCTTCTCCTCCCTAGCGGAGGGAAGAAGGATGAGTAAAGCTGAGAAGCCGAGAGGAGGTCTGCTCTGCTGACTCCAGGCCTGCAAGCCCAGTTTGGGTAGAGATGGAGATAAACCTCACCACGTGGCCAAGCCCTCCTCCAGCTGCCTGGGCCCTGGGCCCTGGGCCTGAGGCCACAGCTCCCCCTGCTGACCATAGTCTTCCAAGAAGCTCCCTGTGGGCAGCCCCAGCCCCACACCACACTCCCTCACTGTGACCTCAGGGGGGTTTGCTCTTACCTTTAAGGAGTCCATTCTGAGCCAGGAGTGCACTCAGGTGTCACGATGTCCAGGCCTGGGGTGGAGAGCCGGGGGGTCCCCAGGACAACAATTCATCATGCTTCTGGACCTTTGAAATCTCTGCAGAGAAAGGGCCACAGCTTGGTAGGAGTCAGATGGCTGAGTTGCAAGCCATTCATTCCTTGATCCTGGACTGGGGGAAGCAGGTAGGGCAGACCCCGAGGTCTGGAGCTGTCTGCTGGGCCTGAGCTTGCCCCTGGGAAGACCTGCAGAGTGATGTCAGCCCTCCTGCATACCTTCTCTTTCAGACCCTTTCTCCACATTAGGGGACCTTCCCCATGGCCTCAGCCTTTCCTAAGCCTGATTCGGCAGCAGACACTGGGGATTCAGGAACACGTCTCTCACTGCCCCAGACCGTGGACTCAGACATGCCACTACCCCCTCCTCATGGGCTCCCTGCCTCTCCACCATCCTCAGTGCTTTCCCTGGCCTCAGGACCTGCTCACGGAGGGAGGAGGCTGGCTGACCATACATCTCACACATCCCCACCCCGTCACAGTCTACTGCCCTAAAACTACCTTTCTTTCCTCTAAAAAAATTTAGATTTTTACCCATATCATGACAGATAAAATTCTCCCCCCTTCAGGAAGCCTTCCTGCATGATCTCAGCCTTTGTAATTTTCTCTGGCTCTAAGACCCCCCCACCCCACTGCTAACCCTAACCCTATCACACCCCTGGGAGCTCCAGGCCTCTGAGGGAAGGGTACCTCTTCCTTTGGATCCTTTAAGACAAGTTTGTTTCAAGGCAGCCTCGTGTAGCTCAGGCTGGCCTCACACTTACCATGTAGCCCAGGCTGGCCTTGAGCTCACAATCCTCCTGCCTCAGCCTCAGAAGGAAGTGTTGAGATTACTGGCCTACACACCTACACCACCACTCCACCCAGCCATCCTTTAAGTCTTGTTTTATGGGGGTGGGGGAGGGAGGGCCTTGAGGCAGGGTCTCACTCTAGCCCAGGCTGGCCTTGAACTCATGGTGATCTTCCTACCTCAGTCTCTGGAGTTTGGGGATTAAAGGCGTGGCTATATTCAGTTCACAAGTCTTTGGAAATCAGCTGTTCTCAGTTGGGTGAGGTTTTGCCCTTGTAGCACATTGGCAATGTCTGTTGGATTTTTTTAATTGGGGGCGTGCTATTGGCATCTAGGGAATAGATATCAAGGATATTATAACCATCCAGCAAGACATAAAACAACCAACTCCACTAAGAATCAGACCCACAATATCAGTAGTGTACAGGCTGTGACGGCTGATCACAGCGAAGCCAGTTCTGTATCAACATAGTGGTGGAGAAAAAGCAGTGATTTCTGTTGATCATCCACTGAGGGCAGGTGCTCTTCTGAGCAGACACCAGCCGCACCTTCCACCTTCTCTGACCTTCCATGGGTCAACCAGTCTGTGCAAGGGAGGGCAGGCCTGAGTCAAGGAGGGAAGTCTGCCTCGAGAGTCCACGGACAGCAGACAGCGTGGTGCATTTGGGAGCAGAGGGTGCCTGGCCTCATCCGAGACTTGGACTGGAGCGACCCTTTTCAATCCCCATGAGATGGGGAAAGTCCTCAGCTATGGCTCAGCCATGTCTCGGGATTTCTCCACCACGGATGGGCAGTGCCTCTCCTGCATGCTGGCCGGGTACCAACTTCCAGCCCCTTAGCCAGATGTAGGAGGTGGTTATGGCTATAACCGCCCTCCCGGGAAACAGCTGTAGGAACAAGAAAGAATGCTTTGACAGGCTCCATCAAAGCTGCTTGCATGTCCCCTGGGGCCTGACTGAGTGGGTGGGGCAGAAAGCCCTTCATCTGGGAACAGCTGCTGGCCAGGCCCCAATGCAGAGGTGGAGGCCACAGAGGGTGTCCCCTTTAGCTTGGGTTAGGAATGTCCCCAAGGCTGATCACCCTGACACAAGCCTCTGGAGGCTTTCAGAGGTCCTCCTCTTCACCCTCCCTGGGTGGGCTCTAGCAACCCAGGATTCTTAGTGGCCGGAGGCAGCTGCCTCCTGAGAAGAACTCTTTCTCTGTGGGGCTCCATCCCTCTCAACCCTCAGGGATCCTGAGCACCCCACTGACCTACCTCTCCTCTCAGAGGGCAGTGTCCACCCTCTGTGGACAAAGAACGGGGCTTTGAGGAAAGCAAGCAGGAAGCTGAACTTCCCCAAAAGGCCTCTGCCAGTGAGCACCCTTGCACTTTCCTCAGTGAAGCCCCGTAGCTTCTCCTGCAGCCAAGGAGTGTACGTGTACGTGTGCACCTGAGGCATGTGGAGGGGGCCTACCCAACATCCCTGGGTCTCACCCCATGGCATTGTGGGTCAGGGTATGCTTTGGAGTTAGCCTAGGGGACAGATGCCGCAATCTGCCTGGAGACGTTCTTTCCATGCTGTGAACCAGTTTGCTCATGGGTAGATGGGCTCAGTAAGCCTTCCAGGTTACTGGGAGGGTGGAGGGAGCTGTTTGATGCTTTTAGCATAGTCCCTGGGGAGTAGCTGAGCAGTAAATGCTGGCGAGGCAGGGTTTGCTGTTGCTGTTGTCATCATAGCCTCTGTTTAGGTTAACATTTGGTTTCTAGAATGTACCTTTAACCTAACGTTAAAAGCAAAGGTCTTTTTTGGGGAGTAGTTTTGTTTACTTCCTTCGCTTGTAGTTGAGAGAAACTTGAGAGTCCCAGAACACTTAGGCATTTGGGGCTCAACATGAAAACCAAGATGTGGGGTGTCTGGGGATGCAGCTGGATTGGCTGGGCTCCTGTCACCTTCAGGAATCATGTGTGTGTGAGGGTGCATAACTGGGGTTTCTGATCTGTCTGAATGTATGTGAGTGTGTGTAGCACATGCAGGTAATTGGGTGGGGTTGTGGGTGCCTCTGTGTGTATGCTTGCGTGGGTCAAGTGGGCACTGTTCTTGCCCTGTGTGGGAAGGCTCTGCATCTGCCTCTGAGGGTTGTTTTGCCCACAGGACTTTGAAAATGTCCTTTTCATGAGAGCAGAAGTTAAGGAAGTTTCTTCGTGAAGTAAACAGTCCTCATTAAGTCTGAGCTAGGAGGGGGCTTGGGATTTAACCATTCCTAAACTAGTTCTTTGATTTTAAGGATGGGGCTCTAGACCCAGAGTAGGAAATGAGTTGAGGTATAGGCTGCTAGGATGTGGCATTGTCCCTCCTCTGAATGGCCCTTCTTTGGGGCAGATCCTGGGCAGAGTAGGAGCCTCTGAGAGAATCTGGACTTGAGTTAGCCTTCAGCTGGCCTGGAGGGCCCTGACTCCAAGGGCCTGGACAGTAATCATTCAGTAGGCAGAGTGCTACGGGCCCTGGAAGCAGACGGGCTGATGATAGCTTTCCTACCTGTGGCTGCTGGTCTGCAAATATCAAGAGATTCTATGCACATTTGATCCAGGCTGAGCATTGCAGAGTAGCTTTTGGCTATCGGAGCTTGTCCTCAATCAAGAGAAATCAGAATTGCCATGCTAACAGAGATGGACACTTTGTGGGGAGCATGGCTATCTGTGCTGGAAGAGTATAGGAACTCTACTACTTGACCTGCTATGAACCCCATGGGCATCTGGAAGGTATGGATCCTTCTCAGAATAGTGTTTTCAAATGTCCCGAAATCAGAACTGCAGAGCAATCAAGGATGGCAAAACTCGACATCCACACTCGAGAGAGTAACAGAAGCACTCTAGTTTCCTTTCATGTGCGTGTGTATGTGTGTGTGTGCGTGTGCGTGTGTGTGTGCATGTGCATGTGTGTGTGGGGGGTATGGTATGTGGTGATGTATGTGTGTACAGATATGCATGCCCCATGCGTGCGCATGTGGAGGAGGCCAGAGGAGGATGTCAGATGCCCTTCTCCATTGTGAATCTGCAGATCTCCTTGAGACAATCTTTCTGAACCTGGACATGCAGTTTTTGTGAGCCCTGGAGGTTCTCTGGTCTCTCTTGCCCACAGACTGGGATCACAGGCATGCACAGCCTTGCTTGCTGCTTAAATGGGTGCTAAGGAATTGAACGTAGGTGGTCTTGGGTCCTCTCAGGCCTTCATGCTTCTCCCCAGTCCCCAGAGGTAGTTCCTTCTGGATGCTTCAATGGTGAACATTTTAGAGTGTATAAATGATATTTTCAAGGACCCACAGCAACTCTAAAGTGGTCTAAGGGTTACTTTAGATTTCTGATTTCTCCTGGTGACAGAGTCTCAGGTTCTGTTAAAACTGCTGTAGATCTTCCCTGTCCCATGGAAAGGAAGTGTGACATTTCACTTAAAGGCTAATGAAAATATTGTTTTTTTCCATCCAAATTCATAGTTCCCCGCATCCTCTATATAGAGAGAATTCATAAGAGAAGGTGGGGGATAGCTGTGGACCCCAGGGTGACACTCTCTGCTTGAAAGAGAAACCCACAGAGGCTTTGCAAGTATGGCCGGTGCTGTCCATGCTCAGAGATGGGGAAAATCAGATGGTGAAGCGAGGGGTGGCCTGAGGGCAGGGATCAGTGTGTGGGTACACTCCATGGCTGCTCCCTGGATCCCCAAAAGCCTTCTAGTATACTCCCACCGTCACTGCTGGCCTGTGCAGTGGCCTAAGCTAGGCAGAGCCAGGCCCTTGCCAGGCAGCACAGAGTGTGTCCTTCCTCAGCAACCAGCCCAGCAGGCCTGAGGCCTGGGTTGTTAAAGAGAGAATCAGGCAGCATTGGACCAGCAAAAGGCCTGTTCTCAAAGGAGTCCAGGGTGAGGAAAGAGGGAAGGCTGGGTGTAGGGCAGAGCTGGCCTTTGCCCTGAAGGGTAGGAGTGCACAGGATGAGCTGCTTGGGGGAGGAAGCTAAGAGGAAGTTTCTGGAAATCTCTGCTACTTTCCTGAACTTCCTCTCTCTTCTCCCCTCCTCCCACTGGAACCAGTATCCAGTTTCCTCTTTTTTCTTTTTTTCAAAATACAACTCAAAACAATTTTAGAAGATTGTTCTGTGAAGAGAACTTGTGAAGGAAAAAACAAAGCAAGATTTAAGAGAAAGGTTGTGTGTGAGGATTCCGGCCTGTGAAGCGGCCTTGTAGCTCAGTCACATGTCTGCAGTGGGCATCAGCCAGGGCCGGTCTCAGTTGGTGTTCCTCACTGTTTAACGTGCCCCAAAGTGGTCCCACATCATGGAGAGGTTTCAGGTATAACCACATGGAAACCCTAAGTTTTGGGGGTATTCACACACTGTGACCCCTGAGGCAGGTCACCCTGGCAGGGACAGGCACATAGGCTTCTGCCTCACGTAGTAAAACCCGAATCTTCTAGACCAGCGGCTCTAGCAGATGGTTTGAGAAATCTACTCTGAGCAGCATCCTCCCCAGAACCGGTGGCCTGCTTACTTCATGAGCTCCTGGAGGTGGCTGGTGTTCGGGACCAAACTTCCCAGCTCTTGCAAGCTGCCCTCCGAGGAGAACCTCATCCATTCTGAGGTGAGGTGCTGAGGCGGTGGATGGTGGGATGTGTGAAGCAGCATCCGGTGGCAGAAGGTACAGGGTGACACAGTAGGATGTGTTGGGTCAACTCCCAGGTGGTCTTCGAATGACTCTTGCTGACTTTTACCACTCATGTTCATGGTCACAAGGGAAAGAATGAGTCCTAGAGAAGGAAAGCGAGGCCTTCCATCCTCAAGACAAACCGTCTCAGTCCATGGAGTACCACTCGGATTGAAGGTCTTAGAAATTCAAAGGTCTCCACTTTCAGTTTCTATTAAGAATCACCAGGCCAGCATTTGCAGAACTGTCTCTGAGCAGGACATAGCACAGAATGTACTAATACATTGTCCCACAAATATACGAAAGCAGCAACATTTTTCCTTTAGAATTTATTTTGAAAAAAATGTTCAGGAAAAAGTGATAAATGTGTGAATGCATATCATCACAGGACAATATTTTTACACAAACAGAACACCCTATCAGATAACATCAGGAATTCATTTTGGGGCTTCTCAGTACATGACTGATGCCGAGAGTCTGTGGTCTTGTACTGGGCTGAGAGATTGTTGGGGACAAGAGTCAGGTCTGAGGTCCTATTGGTTGGCTTTCAGGGAGCCACACCTTCTGGTAGAGCTCTTTCCCCATGAGCCTGATCCGACATGTGACTTGTTTCTGATAACATGATATGAACAAGTATGACCAAGCATAGATCTGATAAGCATGGCCTCTTCTCTCGGGGCTTGTTCTCCTGGAACATTCTGGGGGAAGCCAGCCACTGATCTGAAAGGAGGTTGAGTTAGATTCACAAGTGATAGCATATGGGGAGAGGCCATGAGCTGGGACATCTCCTTGAACTTTGCCTGCTAATCAGCTGAGTGAATGGCTCTACCGGAAGCTACTTGGAACGGAAGCACCAAGCTGAGCCCTGCCCAAATTCTGGATCCATAGAATCATAAGCAATAATAAATCATTGCTATTTTAAAAATGGATTTTAATTTACTTATTTGTAAGGAGAGTGAGCGAGAGAGAAAGAGAGAGAGAGAGAGAGAAAGTGGAAGTTCCAGGGCCTCTTGCAAATGAGCTCCAGATACATGTGCTCCTTTGCACATCTGGCTTTATGTGGGTGCTGGTAAACTGAACCCGGTTGATAGGCTTTGCAAACCAGCTCCTTTAATCGCTAAGCTATCTCCCCGGTCCAATCCTTGCAGTTCTAAGCCATGGGTTTAAGAGTGGCTTGTTACACAGCAATAAAAGCTGAAACCCTTGTCATAGATGTATGATAAATGTGGTTGGATGAGTCAATGACAAGTCACATTGCTAGCTCTGATGGTCATCTTTGCTACTCATTAAGTCTTGGTCACACATCCTTTCTGCTATGATTCTTGTGATGTTTATGTTAAAATTGACTGGGTCACTGGGTGTCCAGACATTTGGTTAAACATTCTGGGTGTTTCTGTGAAGGTGTTTTTGCACGGGATTAACATTTAAGCTGGTAGACGTCATGAAGCAGATTGCTCTATAATGTGGGTGGAGTCAATCCAGTCAATGGAAGGGTGAAACAGCGGGCTGACCCTGAGGAAGAGAGAATTCCTCCCGACAGCCCTCAGACAGGGACGTCAGCTCTTCCTGACTCTATGGCAGTCTATGGCCTTCACACGGAAACTGGGGTTGGCTCTTGGATTTCAGGCTTGCTAGTCTCCGTAATTATTTGAGTCAATACCTTATGCTAAGTCTATCATTTATCTACTTGTCAATCATCTACCATCTGTCCAGCCACACACATGGGTTGTGGCTCAGCACCCTTGCCAGCACCAACAGGGAATATTCTACTGAATGTGAGTAAGCTGGCACAAAATCAACATTCAAAATCTGGCCAGTCATGGTGGCACATGCTATAATCCCAGTATTCAGGAGCTGGGGACAAAAATATCTCCATTTGGACACCAACCTGAACTATATGTAAGATTCTGGTTAAAAAAAAAAACCAAAAATAAAAACAGGAGTTGAATGTATTAAAGGAGCCCAGTAGCAATCCGAGGTTTTATTGATTTACTGACAAAGGAAATTAATTAAGATGTTTTGTGTTCCTTCTGGAATTCTGCATTAAGCTCATATGGAAATCATAATTCTAGAGTTTGGAATGCAAAATGAAGTCTTTGAGTCTGAAGATAGGAATATTTTTAAAAATACTGCAAGTATCAAATTATTACCTCCCCACTTTATGTTGCTAATTTAAAAAATTAAATCGATAAAACTTTGTTTCCATTGTATTCATAATGTCCTGTTATATATAAGATTAAAACATTCATTAAAATAAAAAATTCAAATGTGAAGTGCAATTCCTTCTGAAGGCATATTGTTTTTGTTGCAACTATCTGTGACATTCATCCTCATAACAGTTTGTGGGGAAGTCACAAAGAGATTTCAGTTTTGGTCTGAATTCACATGTTCATTCACTTTTGCTATGTGCAGGACACAGTATAAGACTCTGGGTTTTGATGTGAGCAGAATGGACACAGGTCCTGACCTCTAGGAGCTTAAAGTCCTGTAAGGGAACCGCATCCTCATTACGCAATATAACATCAGTGATGTGTGCTGTGAGGCAGGTCCCAGTCACGTTCTTCCAGACTTGAAGTCCAAAGAGGAAGATCTGGTGCTCCGTGAAGAAGGGACAGCAGGCGGGACAATGGTCCCACCAGGGAGGGAGACTAGAGAAGGCTGAAGTTGGAGTATGACCTTTTCCTTTGGCTATAACTTGATCATCCCATTGTCATTACATGGAGTAGATTGGGCCTGGTAGCCATGACAGCTAATGGAGTAGAAAAAAATCCAGTGATAGCCAGGTCTATGGTAATGGCAACAGAACCATTGACACTCTTTAACAGGAGGAGGAGAGAAGGGTGTCACAGGACCCTCACCTGGGATTCCAGCCATTATTCCTTCCTGTGCTTTGCTCCCCTAGAGCTGTGATTTAGGGAGATGCTAGAATATATTGGAAGTGGAGGGTTAACTGGAAGTGGGACTCCATGGTGCAGCTCCCACGAGGTCGCCATCTATGATGGGGTGGGACTTTGTAGTGATACAGCTACTTTGGGGTCACCTAGACTCCTGTAAGTAACCCCTCCCTGGTGCTGTGTCGGTGAGCCCCATAACCGTATTGGTTGACCAAATTGGACTTTGGTGGAATCGTTACTTTGGAGTGTCACAGTTCCCCAGGTGTACTGGTTACCTTTTCATTGCTGGGCAGAAATCACTTTAAGGGAGAAAGGGCTTATTTCAGCTTACAGTTTCAGGTTCCATTCCATCTAGTGGGGGAGGCATGGTGGCAGGAGCTTGAGGCAGCTGGTCACATTCAGTCCACAGTGAGGAAGCAGAGAGCAAACCATGCTGGTGCTTAGCCAGCTCTCTCCTTTTTAAATAGCCTAGGATTCAGCTTGAGAAATGGTGCTGCCCACAGTTAAAATAGGCCTTCTCACTTCAATTAACCTAATTAAGATAATCCCTTACAGTCATGTCCAGAGGCTTACCTAATCTACGTAATTCCTCACAGGTGATTCTAAATCCTGTGACGCTGACAATTCAAACTCTCAAACCAGAAAAGTTAATAGGACAGCCGCTGTGACTGGAGCAGAGAGATGGGCTGGCTGGGTGGGTTCCAGAAGAAACTGGATCTCCCAGGCTTGGGTATATCATGGGCTTCAAGGTTTTGCTACAGAGCAGGGGGAAGCAATGAGCCATTTTAGCCTGGATATTAGTGAGCATTTCCAAAATACACCTTAGATGAGCACTGTGGAGTGGAGGATGAGCTATGTGGAGGTTTCTGCAGAACATGGAGGCCTACGATCAGAGCAGTAGCAACAGACATAGAGGGAATGACAAGACTGAGGAGGAAATTCATCAAGGCAAAAACCACTGGGCTCGGGTGCCCAATGCAAGGTTGAGCATCCAGATGGGTGGAGTTACCATTCAGTTTGGCACAGAAGATAGGGAGGACCAAGTCCTACTATTTGGGTGAACTTGGGCGGATTTCTTTTAAACTTCTGGATGCCTGTTTCTCTGTATGAGTGCAAAGCTGCATGTGGCAGATCCTACCCAGAGGAGCAACCCTTGCACATGAGGCCCCCGGCCTTTCCTCAGGTGAGGTGGTCCCCATTTAAAGATGAGGATGTAAGGAGGTGGAGATCTTGGTGACACTGGGTTAGATGCAGGCTCACAGAGAGGAGTGGGGAGAGCAAGGCTGCTTCTAAAATCATGGCTCTCAAATGCCATGAGTAGAGTGTCCATTTGTGAGCTGCTCAGTCATTGGGGGAGGTCCGGTATGGGTGGGAGGAGGTTCTACAATGTGCTAGTCAAGTGTTGGTTACTATGACAACATACCCGAAGAAAACAATTTAAAGGAGGAAAGGTTTATTTTGTTCATGGATTCAGAGATTTCAGGCCATGGTTGATGGCTCCACTGCTTTTTGTGGCAAGGCAGAAACATGGCAGAAAGGGGAAGGAAAGCCGTTCCCATGATGGCAGCCTGGAAGCAGAGAAAGAGAGGAGAGGGGGGAAAAGATAGACGCTGAAAGGCACGTTTCCAGCTCCCAGTTTTCACCACCTTCCAAAAGGCCATTCAATTATAAACCCATTAATGGATTAAACCATGATTAGGTCAGTGCCATCAAGATCCGATCACTTCCAAAAAGCCTTACTTTTGAACATGCATTTGCGGGGCACTTCATATTCAAATCATAACACATGTCAAATACATACAGTCAAATTCCATCTCCAAAATCCAAGGTGTTCACAACGCTTGCTTTTTGCTCATAAAGTCCAAGATGCTTTGATGGACAGGTAGCCTTTGTTCAAGCAGGATTCCGGCAATCGGGCTCCTTTTCGTCTCTTTTTTGTGCTGGCAATCAAATCAGGGCCTTGCACACACTAGGCAAATGCTCTTCCCCTGAGCTACATCCTCAGCCTGTCACTTCTCCTTTTGACCTTGCTCGCCCAGAAGCAAAACCCACAGCTTCTACTCACACTCACTGGCCGCCTTGAGGCGGCAGAGCAAGGAAAAAGGTGGTTGACATAGGTGCTCAGGAGACAGGGAAGGGGATTTTGGTGACTAGTGACTTAGCCCTGCACTAGGTCACAGCTGATTTCTGGATCCTGAATTGTGTTCTAGAGCTTAGTAAAGAGGGAGGCACCTGACTATACTAGGACGGGCTCCCAAGTGCTTCAGGAACCAAGTATCTTGGTCTCTACGGAAGGGAAAGAAGGAAAGACTGTGCAAGGCCTTCTGGGGTATCCCCAGGTGGGGAGTGGACAGCCCTGTGAAGCCTCAGGTTAAGGAGCCAGTTTGATCTCAGTGCCCTGACTGACAGTGGCAGGAAAGCCACTCTGACTGCACTTGGCCAAAGCCAGCAGGAAACTTAAAGTGGGCTGGAAGAGCTAATTTTGCTCTCAGTAAAATGTGCGGGCTGGCAGAGAGGGACAATTGTTGTGAGCCTAGTTGGGTGAGCTCAGTTGGGGGTGGAGGATGCTCACTGAGAAGGGTAGTTGAGGAAACTCAGAAGAGGCTGAAACTCAAGCAAACAGCAAGAGCGGAGGAGTTTCTGCTCTGTTCCGGAGACCAAGCGAGGGCAGAGGTGGTGGTGGCAACAGTGGGTACAGGTGAGGATTTGGGGGCATTTTCAGGAATATTCCTCCCTCCCTCTCTTCTTTCCTTTCTCAGTTTTCTAGAAGGGACTTAATGAAGACACACTGAAACACAGGTAGACTGACTGCTCTCCCTTCATCTGGCTCAGGAATGGTCTGTACGCAGTGACCAATTAAATATGCCATGGTTCTGTGCCGTCAGATTCCATGGGGTTGAGCCCAGGCTCTGTTGCTGGCATATGGCCACTGGTGTGGGAATCTTTCATTGGATCTAAACAGTTCTATCTCTGTCTCAAGACAGCTTTGCCTATCCAGTTACAGGGGATGGGATTTTGGTGTCATGAGTTACAAGGGTCACAGGGGCACCTGACCCTGCAGCGAAGCTCCTAGGTGCTCAGGTAAGGACAGCTCCCAGGGCTGTTTTTGTCTCTGACACGCCAGGAAGTGATCCCCGTGCCTGGCCTTCCACCCTGTCCTCAGGCAGGGAGTTTTGGGCTCTGCTTTGCTCACGATTGAGGTGTAGGAAGACCCCTGTAACTTCTAGGAAGCATCTTGAGATCATTTTTGGGTGGCCTTCCTCATTGTCCCCCAGCCATGGTTTAAGGTGGGTCCTCCCTGCCGACTCCTACAGAAACTTGGTAGGTTCACATACCTGGAAGCTTAATGGGTGAGAGGGCTTCATCTACAGACCTTTCCCAAGTTCCCTAGTTTTCAGTTCAGTACAGCACGTTGGTGTGACTTCCGTTTTTTGCCTCAATCACACTTTCTTGAGAGTTCTGAGGTTCTTATGTCGTGCCACACAGGAACCGCCTTTTCATTTTGCACACAAGCTCTCCCGCTTTGTGACAGGGTCTCCCAGGGTGGTGGTTAAAAGTGGATGAACTTTGGAATCAGACAGCCTTGAGCACAAAGCATAGCTCCTGCCCTTCCCAGTTCTGTTACACAGGGCAGCCATCTGGGGCTCAGCTTACTGTTCTGCAAAATGAACACAATCATAATAGCAAGTTCGTAGCTCAATTGTGATGATTAATTGAAGCACTGACATCATGCCTGGACCCACAAAAAATGATGGTGACTATTATCTTCACAACCATCCAAAACGACTCAGTGTTCTCAGAGCTAACATGGGCCACTGTCCCCTGTCAACTCGGACTTCCTCCAGCCACTTCAGGCCAGAGTAAAATGCCAAAGGCTCTGCCTGTTCCAAGCCTCTCGGACTCTGTGACTCGCTGAATCCATGAATGATGCCTCTGCAGGTGCCAAGGCTCCAAGTCTCTACCCTTGCCTCGTGCCAGGGTGATAATGCCAGACCTTCGTCAGCATTTACGACCTCCAACTCCCTCCTGCTGCCTGAATTTTATCAAAAGCTTAGTTGAGAGAAATAAAGTTCATGGGGTTATTTAAAGGCCACGCATTCCATCCATTCTTACAGCGGAGACTTATCCCTGGAAGAGCCCGACTCTCATGAAACTGAGTCTTGCTTGGACCACATTGCTCAGTCACCCTCAGATTGACCAAGCCTCTCCCTGATGATGGCCACTTAGTGGACAAAAACAAGAAGAGTCCACAGTGGCATGTGCTTTGGGAAGCTCCCCTCCCTTGGCTGCTGTCCCCTGAGACCATGAACCAAGGCATTGTAGGCTCCTGTTTCTTGCAAAGTGCCCCATCTGCAGACGAACTGTATGGGACCTGTGACTCCTGAAACTGACCCCAACTCCTACTTCATCTGGGTTGCCAGAGGCAAATTTGGGACTTAACTTGAAGAATCTCTTGGGCTGTCATTTAAGGGAGGTGACTTCTTTCCAGATACTGACTTGCAGCACATGGGATTATAGTTATGATTTGGTATGCGTCCTGTCTGTTGCCTCGGGGCCCTGGTGAAGCCAGAATGGAGGCCAGTAAGTAAAACAGTAAACACCAGGGAAGCCTGATCAGGGACCCTGGTGAAGGTTGGAGAACAGTGATGGGCAGAGATGACGCAAGGCCTGGTGTCTGTGGGACAAACGTCCCTTCTTGGCCACTGTGATGCTACCAAAGGGTCTCCTTCACTGGACCAGGGGTGAAAGAATTTTCCATGCATTTGAAAAGAGAAGCTCAGCAGTTGCTCAATTTGAACTTCTCCCTGTGGCCCCCAGGCTTTCTGGGTATTTTTGTCACATTGTGAAACACCAAAACTTGCAGCATCCCTTTCTCTTCCTCTTCCCTCCCTCCCTGGCCACTCTCCCCCACCCTTTTCTTTCTGAGCGTCTCGAGTGGCTCCTGGCATCCATCTGGTTGCAGGTGTGCGCGCTGAGCTGTGCCATGACTGTTTCTCCCTCTTCAGGTAGAAGAGACGGTCCCTCCGGCCGGAGGCTCTCAGCTTGCTATTGGAGCCAGCAGAAGACGCCCCAGGGTTGAGATCGCTTGAGGTCTGTCACTGAACAGGGAACATCGGCTGAAGACTCTATGGGTTCCATTTTGGAGCCATCGTGGTTGCTGCTTCATTTAGTCAGTCCCGTGCCTCTCTCGGTTCATGGCGCTTCTTCACTGTGGTCTAGGCAAGGTCCCTCTTTATAAAAGACAAAACAAAACATTTTTTTTTAAAACATATTTTATTTATTCATTTTTTAAATATTTTATTTTATTTATTTTTCAAGGAGAGAGAGAGAGAGAGAGAGAGAGAGAGAGAGAGAGAGAGAGAGAGAAAGAGAGAGAACACCAGGGCCACCACCTTGTGGTCTGGCTTATGTGGGTCCTGGGGAATTGAACCCAGGGCCTTAGGCACCAGAGGTGAGTGCCTTATCCGCTGAGCCATCTCTCCAGCCCTATTTATTCATTTTCAAGCAGAGAGATACAGAGAGAGAGAGAGAGAGAGAGAGAGAGAGAGAGAGAGTACACCAGGGCCACCAACTTGTGGTTGTGGCTTATGTGGGTCCTGGGGAATTGAACCCAGGGCCTTAGGCCTAGAGGCAAGTGTCTTAACCGCTAGGCCATCTCTCCAGCCCAACAAAACATTTTTATACCTGGTCATGGTAGTGCACGCCCATAATCCCAGCACTTAGGAGGATCTTGAGTTGGATGCCAGTGTGGCCTATATTGTGAGTGTCAGGAAAGACCCTATCTTTAAAAAAGTATAACTAGGCCCTGGCATGCCCATTTTCTCTGCCTCTCTCTCTGCTTGCAAATAAATAAATAAAAATCTTCATCTATCTAAAAAAAAATGTATAAATAAACCAGACATGGTGGCACATACCTTTAATCCCAGCACTCTGGAGGCAGAGGTAGGTAGGAGGATCACATGAGTTCGAGGTCACCCTGAGACTACATAGTGAATTCCAGGAGGTCAGCCTGGGCTAGACCAAGACCCTATCTCGAAAAAACAAAACAAAACAAAAATTAACACATACTAACTATATTATCAAGGCTCCTTGATCTGTTTATACATCTACCTAGGCCGAAATTTCTCCACCTTGTGTGAGTAATACTTCCAGTCAGCTAGTTTTCTGTGGGGCTGTCCTGTGCATTGTAGGATGTCATGCAGCTTCCCTGCTCTCTCCCACCGTGTGAGGAGCCCCAGTCCCCAGGGACACCGACCAGAAACACTGGCAAGTGTTCTCTTGAAGCAAAAGGTCCCAGACTGAGAAGCATCCCCTTTCCTGTCCACGTTCCTCAGTGTGCTCTCCTCCAGACAGAGACCTCTTGAATGAGGTAACTCTACCCTGCCAACATCTCAGTTAATGGCCTGTTCACACCCTTCCCTCCCTCTTTTCATTCCCTCTTTCCCCCCTCCCTTTCTTTCTTCCTTTCCGTAGTGCTGAGGATGGGACCCAGGGCCTCAGGCATGTTCAGCACAGGCTGTCACCGAGACACACCCCAAGACCCTGCGTTTGTGGGGTGGCACCTTCTTCGGGCTTGCAGAGGGCAGCCCTGTGCCGTCTAAATGAGTGCCACACGGGGGAAGGTTGCCCGGGTCTTCTCCCTTTCCATTATCCGTGGATGACCTCTCATCTTACAGGTGAGGACACAGGCAGAGCTGGGGCTGGCAGCAGAGCCCTTGACCCCTGGTCTGCAGAGGCCTCCCTTCCAGGCCAGTATGACTTTGCAAAGGAGAGGGGGCCTTGAGGAAGGGAGGGAGGTGGCTCTCTCAGGGAGGGACACGGGGCTCACTAGCAGCTATAACAGGCATCTGATGTGAGGTGTAGTGTCTTGGAAATTGGGGTGAACATTTCCTTTGGTCTAGGAATGGCCATCTGCAGGGGACCGTGGCTGTGGTATGAGGAGGGGATGGGGTCTAAAGCATCTCTGTGTGTGTGCGCATGTGGGCACTCGGTTGGCTGTTTCAGAGGGACCGTCCAGGTTCAGAGGTGCCATGAAGTGCCCTCTGCGTCCTGGGTCCTGGCAGCAGCGTGCTTCTCTCCAGGCCAGGGGATGATGGATGGAGGGAGGCAGGGTGGAGGGAGCTTTGTTGCCTAAATGCCATTCACATGACTCTCTGACCTCAGTCCTTCCCCTTTCTATTGTCTGTGTCTCCTTCACTGCATTCTGGCCTGCTTCAGTTTCCCTTCTCTATTTTCCCTTTCTCAGTTTGCACAAAGCCACTGGTGCTGACGAGGGCCTGTAGTTCCTGGTGCTGGATTCCTGGTCTGCCCACTCCTCCACAGCTAAATGACAACTCCGTGGTACGGGCCCAGCCCACCCCACTTCTCATGACTGAGCAGCTCAATCCAGGTATCCTTTCCCAGCCCCAAGATCCTGCTCGGTAGAGAATGCAGGGCAGATGTGTCATCCGGGCTTATCGCATCCTTTTCAGCTTCTAGGGGCCTTTCCACAGAGGCTCTCACTTCCCAGTCAGTCTGATTTCCTTGGTCTGGACTCTGCCTGGTCACCGGGATGCTATACAGTCTCCCCTGGTGACTCTGTCTGTGGCCAGGATAGAGTGGCTGGTTTCCTAAAGGCAAAGGGTCACAGAAAGCGCACAGAGTGTAGCCCCGGAAACCCAGGCTCTGGTCTGGACTACCCTCAGGGAGCAGCATTCTGAGTCAAAATGACTGAGTTAGGGAAGTTGAGACTTGGAAAGGGCCAGAAAAACCTATCCGGACTTGCCTCTCTTAGGCAAACCAACCAGGCTTGATAGCCTCTCATTCCAGACATGAGAGAACTTTGTCTGGAAGCCCTGGTGGACCACACAGCTCCCCCACCCCCACCCTGTCAGGTCAAGTGGAAGCTAGGCCAGCCTTTGGGCTGCCTCCTTCCCCAAGCCCAATGGACCTTGCCCTTCAGGGAGTTGTCTGTAGATTCCACAGATCTTCGGAGGAGGGGAGATCTGTGCCCTGCACTCCTGGCTGGAAGAACGGCATCAGGAATCAGCGGCTTAGCTCTAGGGATGGGCCTCAGCCAAACTTTGCAAGAAAACTTTTGTAGAGTGCTGACCTTCTGCAGCTGTTTTATAGGCCCTGTGGACCAAAAGGAGGAGTTTGGCTGTATTTAGAAGGCTGTTCACCAAGAGGAATGGCAGAGGAGGGAGTGAGGGTGAGGAGGACAGGGGTGGAGGAGCTGGGCGGGGAAGGCAGGCCATGCAGAGGGATGCCAACCAGGGTTTAAGGACAAGGTTTTGTTGTTTTAAAAAATATTTTATTTATTCATTTTCAAACAGAGAGAGAGAGAGAGAGAGAGAGAGAGAGAGAGAGAGAGAGAGAGAGAGAACGCACACCAGGGCCAGCGGGCCAGCACCTTGTGGGTCTGGCTTATGTGGGTCCTGGGGAATTGAACCCAGGGCCTTAGGCACTAGAGGCAAGTGCCTTAACTGCTGAGCCATCTCTCCAGCCCGAGGATAAGGGTTTGATATGGACCTACATGTTGTCACTTTAGAAGGTCTTGGAGCTGGGTGCAGGGGTGGGGCAGAATGAGATGGTGAGGAAGAAAGCAAAGAAAGGAGAAAGAGTTCCTAGCCAGGAAGCCTGGCTTTTCTTAGGCTAGAAGCAAAGGCTGAATGTACCCAGGAGGTGGTCGCCTCTAAGGGGACAAGGGAAGGGGGAGGGGCTGGGAAGGGAGAAGCTTTGAATGCCAGCTCATGCTGGAAGCACTCTTGTCTCCTCTAAAGTTAGCCTACTAGGGTCACCATCATAGAATACCCTGAACTGAGTGGTTTATAATACCAGACATTCACTTTTCAAGTTCTGGAAGCTGAAGTGATGGGCGGGTGTGGGGGTCCCATGACTTCAACCCAGAAGGTTCTGCACTTCACCAGAATGTGCTTGAGCAAAGCAGCTCTTTCAAAGGAGGTCCCACGCTGAGCAGACAAGGAGAGGACCCCATCCAACACCAGCCATGTTATGCTGGTTACAGAGACCTCATCACAGTGTTTCTCGGGGACATGGCGGGTCCTTCTCTGAAGACAGGAGTTAAAGGGGAAGGGTTCCATTGTCAATCTTCTGAGGTCAACTAGCCTGTTCAGTTTGTCCCCGTGAGAAAAGTAGTTTACCTCAACCCCATCCAACTCAACACTACTAACTGGTATTCAGTGAGGAGGGACTGAGCACCAGCTATGTGTCCAAATCTCTGTCCTAATGGAGCTTGGGGTCTGGCGGCAACAGCAATGCCACCAGTCTCTGTCTTCCTTAGTTCACGAGGATAACCAGGGGAGGGTAGGAGGGAAGTCAGATTCTTTGTGATCTCATGGGGAGGAAAAAGAGTCACACATTTGAAACACTCAGAAAACGAGACAGTGACTAGTGAGTGTGCTGTTGTCTGTGCTAAGAATCCACTGAAATGAGCAAAGCCACGTGTGGGCTCTGAGTTGATTGAGGACAGCAGCCCCGTGGCTCCGAGCACTTGTCCAAGCTTTGTGGAAGGACAGGAGGATCTGATTAAGTGAGCCTGACCATTTACTCCATCAGCTCTGATATGGAGGAGCTGAATCTGAAACTGCCGTGGGCTCTCCGACCTCTCTTGATGCCTCCTTCCCATTGGCCGCCCATCTCTTGTCTTACTCCTTATCCCTCACTCAGCTGGAACACTTCCTTGGCGAATGATTGGATTTCAGGTTTGGGGAATGTCTACCATTTACAAAGCACCATTCTAGCCATAGTGCAAGTCAGAGTAAATAAGATAGGATGTACCCTTAAGAATCTTCAAAGTGACTTGGGTTCACAGATTTGCTTTAGTGGAAGAGAGTGGAAGATGCGTGGGAAGTGGGTTGCGGGGGAGAGAGGAGCAAGTAGTTACCATCTCTGGGTGTAGGAACTGGAATGTTGACACTATGATGTGTGTATGTTTGCACTGCTTCAGAAATCACACTTCTAAGAATCACAAGGAGTTACTGCATATCCTTTGCCCCAGATTCAGCAGTTATTTCCTCTTGAAGCCATTTGAGAAAAAGACATCTTGCCCTTTCACCCTTCCTTCAGTATGATTTCAAGGACGTTCTTGAAATTTCAGCTAAGCCTTATTCTTCTCACTTCCAGACAACAATGGATTATTCTAGAGCCCAAGGAAAGCTTGTTTGAGTCAGTTAGACAGCCTTTTTTTGATGCCATACTGGTGTCCTGAACACTGGGAAGGGGGAGCCCTAGACCTCAGGGTCCCCTAGAAACTCTGTTGGCCTCTTCACTGGACAGCTGATCTGTCCCCTTGGAGACTTGACTGGGTCTTGGCTGAACTCTGTTTCATTTTGTTTTTCTTCACTTTGTTCCAGAATTTTCTGTGCATTTTCCCACCCACAAATGTGAATGCTACATGATGTTGGTTTTCAGCGTCCAGTGTGATGTGCTGGAAGCAGAAGTGAGTCTGGTTGGGTACCCTCTGGGCCTTGGAGGCCAGCCTGGGCTCCTCTGGAAGCAGGAGAGGCTTCCTGTCCCCAACCTGCCAGGAGGAACTAGGCTTTATGGTGGTCTGGCTCCTGGACCTGTGGGCCTGCTCAGGACTGGACGTCTTAGGCAGAGGGAACGTTTTCCAGAGCACAGCTGAAGGACAGAATGTCTCAGTGAGATGGGCTGGGCAGGCCGGCAGGGTTTTGGAAAAGCCCCTGCTTGTTCTGGGAGGTGTTCAGGATGCTGAGGTTTTGGAAATCCATGGCGGCTCTTCATAACTGCTGCTGGTTTAGGGATAAATGGACGGGTGCCTGAAACATTGGGTTCGGTGGTAAAGGTGAAGCCTGTCCTTGCCACCCTGGGATCCGGGCCCCTACTGGGCCTGATGAGGACACTAGACTTTGAAGAGGAATGCACCCAGTCGTGAGATTCTCTTGCCACCTGCCAGCCTTGGCTGGGGCTTGGTGGGCATTGGCCCTGACACAAAGTCATGGAACCTTCAGACTTGTTCTCAAGGACACCTTTGATGAAGACTCAGTGTGCCCATGGACAGAACATGCCAGAGGCATTTAACCAGCCAGGGCAGTTTCAGTGCAAGGAAAGGCCAGGGGTGGCGAGGAAGACAGACCTCAGCCTCTTTTCTTAGGAGGCCCTTGTGGGCAATCACAACACCCAGCTTCCAGTTCCAGCTCTCTTCCATAACCTTGGGAAGTCCGTTTACCTGTGCAGGCCTGTCTTCTCAGGAGTGAACTTGGATGGTGAGCACATGAGCCTCCTCCTAGGGCAGTGCTGAGTGGTGATCTATCCAGGGAGAGCAAGAAAATACAGATCCCTGGACCCCCACTGGAGGGACTTGGTGGGGAGGTTGGTCTGAGCAAGTCCCATGGTGGTCCTTGTTAACCTTGGAGTCTACATCCAGAACCTCTGACCTTAACTGCAAATTCCACAGGCATATATATATATATATATATATATATATATATATATATATATATATATGCATAATTTTTTTCCCGGTGTTGGGGAGAGCCTGGCACAGGTGCGGCTCTGGCCTGGCCACCCAGGCATCCCTCCCTTGGGAGCCTAGGTGCCAGCCAGCCTCCGCACACCATCACCAGCTCCCCGGCCCCTGGAAATCCCGAGGCTTTCGGAGGAGTGGCGCTGACTGCACAGGGCACCCAGCCTGCCCACCGATCGGAGACAGAGCCCCCAGTCTGCCCATTCTCCTGCCTCCCGCCGAGCTGAGCTGAC
>PVHP010017480.1:18989-34476 GCA_004024765.1 Zapus hudsonius | reverse complement strand
GGCAATGCTACCCATCCCTAGATTGTATATAAAGTTAGATGTGAGAATAAAGTTTTGAGATCTGCCCACTGCCGCTGTCTCCCGAGAGTCGCATCTCTCGTTCGGCTCACGGCTATTCCAAGCCTCTGCTCACCCAGTCCCGTGGGTGAACAGGGGGTTGATGCGCGCTGCAACCCCCTAAGTAACCCACGGACCCAGACTACCTGGTTCTTCTGCAGGCCATACATAATGAGATGGCAAAGGGAGAAGGGGCTAGAAGGGGTGGGGTGGAGTGACAGCCCTGTCACTATAACTGAGGGAACACTCCCATCTTTGTGATGACTAGACCCACCTGTGAAACTACCTGAAGGCTAAGGAAGTGACAAGTGCACTGGATGATGGAGGCCTCCATTACTGATCAAATTACTGCACAAAAGGATGTGAGATTATCGAAATGATTTCTAACCAACTCACTCTGTTCTGTATAGTTTTAACACAAAGGAATAGAGGTGGTTCTCCAAAGAAAATCTGGGGAGTGTTGAGGAGGAGAAAAGTGGAGATGAATCAATGAATAAGTAATCAATGAATCCTTTACAGTAACACTTTGGCTACATACACCCAAATTCATGGACTTACCCCATACATGTCCCTTTAAAATTACCAAATCTCTATGAAATGGCCACACCCAAAAGATATGACCAGCATCACCTGTAGTTATTCCATGTGCCTCCAAGTCCAGGAGCTACACTCCATAGCAGAACTACTCTCATAGATCTTCCATTACCTCTCATGGCCCAGAGACACAGGGCTAAAGATGCATTAAATTCCATCGGTATAGTTCATACACTATAGACATAGTGTATCGGTATAGTTCATACAGAGAACGAACAGACAAATTCAATTCTTATAACTCTCACTTGAAAGAGTTGATGAGGAACTGTATATATTGGCTCATCCAAATAATGTATATTATGTCTTTAAAGATGTGAATATAGGTATTATGTTATATATGTGTCTCATAAACATGTACTTAATTAATGTCTTGTTCTATATTTCACTGCTTTGGCAGTAGAATGTTATTTTTGCCCAACCAGCAGCTTTTTTTTACTACTTTAAGTTCTTGGAGAGATTAGGGGAGCCAGGCTTCCCTACCACTACCCAAAGAAGCTCAATGAGGGCTTTGCTCTAGTATCCAGATGACTCCAGCATGAAAAAGAACTCAGTTGCCATGTTGACATACAAAATGCAGTATTTTGACATATCAAAATGCATATTTTGACATACAAAACGCAGTGGAGGAGTGATTCCTTAAAACAATCTTCATTCTGTCAGGATGGAACATGAGAGGGAATATGTGGTAGTAGAAATCTAGACCCCATCAGGGAGGAGGATGAGAGAGAACGCGAGCAAGGAGAAATTTCTAGTTTTCTAGTGTGTTTCTTCTCCCCTTTGCCTTTAATAATGGAATCCCAGATTTTGTTGGGCAAATTTTACCTGAATTAAAGAACTCCCTACCTAGCCTCTCTTCCAGCTAACTGTAGACACTCACCTAAAGATGGAAGCCAAACTGCTTTTTGAAAGATTCTAAAACCTTTGCTCTCAAGACCTCTAGCAGGGAGCCCTCCCCTCTTCTCCAGTTCTCCCATCTTCCTCTCAGAACACACATGGTTGTGATGGCTCCTTTGATAGCCACCAGCTTGTTCCATTAGGTCAACACTGCTTCTTTTTTAACATTTTATTTTTATAAGCAGAGAGAGAGAGAGAGAGAGAGAGAGAATTAGCTCACCAGGGCCTCCAGACACTAAAAACAAACTTCAGATTATGTGGGCACTAGGGAATTGAACCCAGGTTATTGGGCTTTGCACGCAAGTGCCTTAACTGCTGAGCCATCGCTCCAGCCCACGGCTGCTTCTTTTGTTTTTGCTTTTTAGATAGGGTTTTCTATACAGTTGAGGCTGGCCTTGAACTCACAATCTTCTGTCTCTCAAGGACTGGAATTCCAGGAGCATACCACCATGCTCCCAACAGGGCCACTTCTTAGAGATGGTTGGAGTTGTGAGCTAAACAGAACTGTTCTGTCTTCTGTTCATGAAGCCACTGAACATGGATGAATTACTTATCTCCACTTCAGTTACACAAGAGATATAAATATTGACCTTATTGAAACTATGGTTGGAAGGGTGTGATGGCTTTAACATTCATCTAATAATTAGAGAAAAATTATTTACCCAACATTCATTTGGGATCCTCCTATACTAACTAGTTCCTTAATCTTCGGGTATGCTACTCATCCAGCTTGATGCACAACTGCTCTCACACTGACCCGACTCTTTCCCATGGTTCTCTAGGTCCCATTTGAGAGTCCTCTCTCCAGTGCACCAGGATGCAGGATAAAACCAACTCCTCTTCTGGAAAAGCTTTGCCATGAGAAGAAGCAGATCGTAGATTTTTGCATGACCTATCCGGTTAAGATACCTTTCATGTAATCTTTCAGGGAAGAACAGATTATTATGAACTCCAAACATTTTGAGGTGTATTTGACTAGCTTGTCTTCAGAACAGTGAACTCCCCCATTACTCTTTAGCCTGGATTCATCCTATGAAATCATTTTCTAGCCAAGCATCTCCTAACATTTCCTGCTTCCACGAAAGCATGATTTTAGTTATAATGAAATACAGCTCATATGCATATGTGTATGTATGTATTACTTTGGGATGACTCATGTAAAACCCCTGTGCAATTGGTTAAAAACATGTATAAGTGGTAACCTTTATGATTTTCAATAAAAAGAAAGACAAATTTGTTTGCTAATTTGAAACAGTATATCATAAATAGTAACTATACTGTATATTTCAGGGACATTACTAACCGCATTAAATTATATTCTTACATTTAAATCACATAAGGAGGCTGTGACATAGGAGATACTATCCCAGGCATTTTAATAATGCACAAACCAAGGAAAAGGGTTAAATAATTGTCAAAGATTATGCAACTATTAAGTGATGGAGTTGGCATTTGGTCTTAAGTCTGGAAGTCCACCAAAACTCTCTGAGACCACAAGAGAATAAAATCTTTCCAAATGGTGCTACCTTTCCCACAGTGGCAAAGGTGATCCACTTAATTGGAAAGTTACAGCATGCAGCACAATGCTCAGTCAGTGTGGTGTGTGTGTGTGTGTGTGTGTGTGTGTGTGTGTGTGTGTGTGTGTGTGTGTGGAGAGAGAGAGAGAGAGAGAGAGAGAGAGAGAGAGAGAGAGAGAAGTCTTTTATGAAACACCTTTGGCTCCACTGGAATTCTAGCATTTTATCCTCAATCTGAAAGCAGTTATTAAAGGCAGGGTTCCTGATATCCCCTCACCAATTGTCGCACCTCTGACTGTGTGCCAAGCTAGGAAATAAGCAAGGTGCACCTTGCTAACAGCTCTTGTTCTGAGGGATGTGAATGCAACACAGCAAGGGTGCTGTTGCCACCACTCAGTTTTACAGCTGAACACAAGGACACTGAAGCCAACATCGTGCTCACCCTGGGCCCCCTGCAGTGTGGCCATGTCATATCATGGTCACCTGAAACACAGGAGTGAGGCCTTGGTATTACCAGAAAAGGATAGCACAAGGTCTAAGGTCAACTGTGTGGAAGAGAAGGAAGCACAAAATCCGTCCCACACCACGTGTGGCTGCTGAGGGCTGCTCCCCAAATAAATATCCATATTTCCATCTTCCGGGTTGAAGATCTAACTCTAGTTTGACAGCTTGAAGGAGGATGCACTTGGTGTATCCTTACTGTGGGGAAACTCCTTCAAGTCTCACTCAGTGGCAGCTTCCGTTAGCTGATGCATCAGCCATGGCTTCCTTTTAGCATTCAGTTTATTTGCTTAAAACGTAGCTCAAATTGAGAAAAAATGTGAATGAATTATTTGAATATAAGCAAAATTCCAAAAATCAGAGGCAACCTATTCAACTGAAAAATCATAAGCCATGGATAGATATTTAAGCTTAAATAACTTACAAACCTAATTGTAAATTAATTAAAATTTCTAATTCATTCCCTTAGTCACAAGAGCAGTATTTCAGGTCTGGGTAGCTATGCATGACTACCACCTTTCACAGGAGCAACTGCAGAAATTATAAAGACTCTATGGGGGCTGAAGTGACACTGCTGCTTTCCAGCCTAGGACATGTGACAAGAGATGGCACTGCCAAGAGTTCATTCCAGGTGTTACAATAACAAAATATGCTGCCTAATTTGTCTTACTGAATTGGAGGTGTACTTTTCATGTATTCACTATTATCCATAGGCTAATTACATAGTTTAGCTAGCTACATTTAGCTAGAATTAAATTCAACTCTATATCAGGCCAGGGCTTAAACACAAAAACGTTCAGGAAATAATAATAAAAAATAAAAGTCTAGATGTCTGTATTACAAAACTGGTCCAGGAGCCTAATTAATTCATGACAGTCCCAAGCTTCTGTCCACTTTCTGTTCTTTGAACACTAGGAAGTAGACTTCAGAAGCATGGTCCAAAATGGTAGCTCCTACCTGCACATCTGCCTTCCAGCCAACTGAGGAGAAAGGGGAAGGAAATAGATCCTTTCCTTTAAAGGTACTCCTTAAGTTACCTGCTGATAGGTAAATGTAAACATAAGGCTATGCCTAGCTGCAAAGGAAAGTGGGAAATGTAGTCTTTATTCTGATGACCATAAAATATGGAGTTTTCTTGTTATGGGAGGAGAAGAAAATGCCTATGGGAAAGTTTCTCAAGCTTCTACCACATTACTGATGTTGGAACTTGGTAATGGAATCATGAAAAACAGTAAAGAGAATGAATTTTCCTGGGTATAAACAGCATCAGTAAAAAGCTGAAGACAATTTTTAAAACATCAAGTGAAGGAAGATCTCTGAATTGGCGGTGATTTTCAGTGGTCCCTCTGTCTGTCCACAGTGGTCATCTAGACGCCATGATTTAAGAAGTCGTAGTTCAACTGTTGGCCATCCTCCATGGGACTAGAAATGCCATGCACTACACATGCACCTCAGTTCTCAACAAGTATTCAACACGTGGACACTCCTGGGCATGATAAGGATATTCATTCATCTCAATTTATTATCAATGAGTCACACTCAATTTTTAATGGCCATAGATAGAAGGGTTGAATTTATTGGAGTTTTACAAGGCAGGGGATAGACCAGGAAGGTGTGAGAGAAAAAGCACTCTGGTTAGTTCATGGAGTGGTTGAGAGGCTCAAAATTCAAGGGACAGCTGATGAGGCATCAGAGATCAATTTTATCATCTTGAAATTTTTCTAGAGTTGACATGAATATTACAATACATATGTGGTATTGAAGCAGAATATGCAAAACTCAAACCATTTTCTCTGTATCAAGAAATTGTAAAGACCATATGGGGGCTGAAATGAAGATCCCATCTAAGCTGACAAGATTTTGTTTGCACTCAACAAAAAGCAAAAGAAACTGGATTACCTGAGCTAAGAAGTCTCTCTCTCTCTCTCTCTCTCTCTCTCTCTCTCTCTCTCTCTCTCTCTCTCTCTCTCTCTCTCTCTGTGTGTGTGTGTGTGTGTGTGTGTCTGTCTGTCTGTCTGTCTGTCTGTCTGTCTGCCTTTTCTTGTGTGTGTGTGTGTGTGTGTGTGTTTTAGAACTGTGTTCATTCATTCACTGTTAATTTTACTGTTTTAAATAAAACATCATTTCCACCTAATAACAGTAATGATCACATTTAACAATAATTTTGAGGCAGGCACAGCTCTTAGTACCTGTTCCCTCACTTTCACAGAGAAAGAAACTTCCAGGCATGGAGGGTTTGGGCAGGTGACTTGCCCAGGACAGCAAAGCCGGTAGCAGCAGAGCCAGGGTCTACACCTGTACTCTCTTCCCTGAACTGACATGGCCCCTGAGTTGATGTGTGGGAGACATGAATGGTTCATATGAAGATGAAAAGGAATGCCTGAAGGGGCTCTACACCTCGGATGCCTTTCTCAGTAAGGCCCCTCCATGCGGCTAGCGTGGTCTGCAGCTTCCTTCAGAAACCCTTCTCAGTGTCTGTCTCCCTGCATCCCTGCCTCCTGGTCCCCAGCACCTTCATCCTGACCCCTCCTCCAGACCACAGGCAGGGTCTTTCTGTCAATGGTGTCACCTAGTGGTCAGAAGGAGGAACTCCCTAGTTCACTTTTTTCTGCACTGGATCCCTTCGCCCTCTTCAAAGACTTTTGGCAGGATGCATTCGCGCCTTGAATCCATCACTCATCCATCAGTCATCAGCTCTAGCCGACTCTTCCTTCACTTGCACACATCCATCTTCTTTAGTTGCTCTTCTCCTTCGCTCTTCAGAGGAAGTTCTCTCTCCCCTTCATCACCTATTTTGCTGGCAGGTCATCAGAGAACGGTGGGCTCTGGAGTCAGACACAGCTGGATTTGAATTCCAGATCCATCACAATTGTGAGTTGTTGAACAAGTCGCATAACTTCTCTAGATATCAAGTCTATAGAGATAAATTACCTACTTGACAGAGTTACTATAAGAAGATTCATTAAAATGACTTCAGAAACACATTCCTCCTTCTCCGTATATAAGAGAAATGTAGTGAATATCACTCATCCTCATGCATAGAAGAAACATGCTACTATATAAAGAAAGATGAAAGCTCAACTTTTTAGGTTAAATTGGTTTTACTAAAATCCTTCAATTAAGTTCCCATCAAAATCTTCATAATACTCATCTAACTTGCTGGGTCTTCTTACTGTCAGGCTATCTTTTCCCAGACAGCAGTGGCTACTAGGGAGACTCGGAACTCGTTAAAGTGCTGAGAAGTGACCGTTGAGCGCTCAGCACTAAATGAGTCATCTCTGTCAAGCCCTGCAAGACTCAGAGACGTTTTGGAAGAGGGGGAAGAAAGAAAGTGAAGCCAGAGGATGGGGAGGAATGTTCTGGAACCCTATCTTGTGGATATGGAGTGGCAGTTGCATTCATGACCTGACAGATTGCTGTCATTACCTTCCCAAGGCCTGAACAATATTGGACCAATCAACGTTTTGTTATAGATGATGGAGAGGGCAAAAAAGCACATCAAAATATCAGAAGAAAGGGCTCAGCGGCAGGGAGCCCCAGGAAAAGGGACAAAGAAGGTAATAGGAGGGAACTAGGCTCAGTTACAATACGTGCATATGTGAAAATGTCCATCAAAAGTTTAAAAACAGGGCTGGAGAGATGGCTCAGCGGTTAAGGCACTTGCCTCCAGTGCCTAAGGCCCCGGGTTCAATTCCCCAGGACCCACATAAGCCAGACCCACAAGGTGGAGGCCCTGGTGCGCTCGCTCTCTCTCTCTCTCTCTCTCTCTCTCTCTCTCTCTCTCTCTCTCTGCTTGAAAATGAATAAATAAAATATTTTTTAAAAAGTTTAAAAACAAATATTTATGGGCTAGCGTGGGGGTGTGACTATCACCTGCAAATACTGCCTCTGTGCAAAACTGCATACTAAATGCCAAAGAACCAAAAATGAAGAAGTTCCTCAAGCTTGGGTTTTAAAAATATAGTAAGTTTTAAAAGTAAATGAATGGAAAGGCTAAAAGCACATTTAACTTTTTCTTCCCAGTGAAATTTAGGACTTCAAATTGGGTCTGCTCACAAAATAAAATAGAATGTGTTTACTGATGCATAGGAGAAAAACGTTAAAATTCAACCTGCTCTAAGAAGGACTGGTTAATTCCTTTAAGTACAATGTGTCATCTCCACCACACCTCTGACACCTATGGCAGATGCAGCCACAGGATCTACAAACTATCCGTGGCCCATGTAATGTACACTTCTAGTTTCCATTATTCCCAGGATGGAGCGTCACAAAATCAACTCAACTGGAAGAAGATGGTCTTTTCAATAAATGATGCCAGAACAATGGGACATTCAGATGCAAATAAATGAAGCTTGACCAAGATTTTACACCATTTATAAAAAGTAATTGATTAGGGCTGAAGAGATTGCTCAGTGGTTAAAGACACTTTGCTTGCAAAGCTTCATGGCCTGGGTGATACAAAAGTGGCCCATGACACCCAGAGACATTGCCCCTCTCAGCTGCAACACATAAAGGGGGCAACCTGGCTGCCTCCTGTTCTATCCATAACCCCTTACCACATGAATTGATCCAGTGTGCCCAACAAGGAGGATACCCAGTGCACTGGGGACAGGGAGGAGGGAAATGGGAATACCAACACAATGTTTGCTCATACAATGTATCTAATTTTGGACAATAAAGTTTTTTATTGTCCCTAATGAGTTACAACATTTAGTAGGCAAACAATGAGTTGTTATCCCCAATTCCCCGCTGCACTCCCCTCCCCACTCTGCTGGATAACCTCCTCCATGGGTCATCTGGATCAGTCCTTGTGACAGGGGACCATGGATAGCCTAGTATTCAGCCAGGTTCTCCTGGCCATGCCTTTGGATAATCTCCCCCACCACGGCTCTTACAATCTTTCCGCCCCCTCTTCCACTCAGTTCCCTGGTGGATGAGTATTAAGGCTGCTTTAAGGTTGTGAGCTTAGAGGTCTTTGTGTCGAAATCATTGGTTTCTGTCTCACTGGCTTATCCTGTGTTGATTTAATGGCTGTGGCTGTGGGTCCCTTGTTCATCCCGACATTCTCTGTGGGGTTCCATATGGATCCTCCACGGTATGACTGTGGTAGCTCCTCTCTTGCCAGAATCTCAGCTATCGAATAAAGTTTTTTTTTAAAGTGGTCCATGAGTATGGAGTATGCTTGCAATGGTAACAGGCCCTTGTGTGCCCATGTCTTCTCTTTCTCTCATCCTGTCTTTCTCTCTCTCAAATAAATAAAATGTCTTTAAAAAGTAATTGATTATGGATCATAGACTTAAAATGTAAAATAAAACTAAAACTTCTAAAACAAAATATAGGAGAAAATCTTGTGATTTGGGGCTAATAAATGATTTCTTAGACATGACCCCCAAAAAACATGATACATAAGAGACAAATTTGATAAATTAAACTTCATCAACAATTAAAAATTCCTACTCATCACTATAGAGAACACTATAGAGAAAATTTCTTTAAAATCCACAGAGTGGGACTGGAGAGATGACTCAGCAGTTAAGATGCTTGCAAAGCTTAAGCACTCCTGCCTGATTCTCCAGTATCCATGTAAAGCCAAGTCGACAAGGTAGTGTATACATCTGGAGTTCATTTGCAATGGCCAGAGGCACTGGCATGCCCATATTCTCTCTCTCTCTCTCTCTCTCTCTCTCTCTCTCTCTCTCTCTCTCTCTTCTCTCTTCTCTCTTTTTGTGTCTCTTTATCTATTCTGTCTCTTTCTATCTCTCAAATAAATAAAATCCACAGACTGATAAAAACTATAAAGTATATATCTGATACAATTTAATCAAACATACGTGAAGAACCCAAATTTCAATAACGTGAAAATAATGCAACTTTAAAATGAGCAAAAGACTTGAATACTTCACGAAGCAAGATATACAGATGTGAGAAATAAGTATATTCAAAGATTTCCCAAACCATTCATTATTGGGTAACTGGTAATCCGAAACACAGTGGGATGCCACTACATGGCTATTAGATTGGCAAAAAAATAAACAGAAACAAAAATGGCAATATGACGTGCTGATACTGCTATGCAATTAGAGCTTTCTTGCATTGCTCCTAGAATTGAAAAATAGCCCAACCACTTTGGAAAAAAAATCTCCTTAGACGTTATACATATACCTGCCCTATGACCCAGAAATGCCCTTCTAGGAGCAACATAATTGAAAGCATGTGTTCAGATAAAAATCTGAATACGGATCTCCATAGTGGCTTCCATCATAATCATTCAAATGGAAACAGCTCATGCCATTTAATTGGTGAGTGGAGATGAAACCTGAAGGGAATTCAGGCCAGCCACCACAAGATGTGTCTGTAGGAAACCAGAATACGCCATCCCTAAATATGGATTTGTGGTGCATTGGTTATTTTGACTTGTCTTTAGAAATTTGAGACAGAGGATTAACTTTTGGAAAGTTCTTCTTCTATAAAAGAAATGTACATGCATGAAGGACCTCTCAGGCTGGGGAGGTGGCTAAGTGGATAAAGCGTTTGCCACACCTGAATCTGGATCCACAAAACCCACTTAAAGCTGGATAATACTACAGAGTGTCTGTGATCCCAGGGCACCAGTGGTAAGAAGGGAGGCACAAACAGAAGTGCCTGGAAGCTTTGGGGCCACCTAGCCTGGGAAGTGCAGCAGTGAACAATGACAGACCCTGCTTCAAACAAGGTGAAGACCAGGGCTGATACCCAAAACTGCCTTCTAACCTCCATGTGAATGCCATGGCATGTACATACCTCTATATCCAAGCCTGAGCGTGTTCAAGTACACACACACACACACACACACACACACACACACACACACACATGCATGGGAACACTCAAAAAAAAAGGAAAATAATTGTCTGTTAGTAAGAGTGTCTCTCTCTCTCTCTCTCTCTCTGTATATATATATATATATACATATATATATAAAGAAGGAAAAGATCACTGAAGACCCAATCAATTGGAGGTGTTTGGGAATGGGACTCGGTTCGTAGACAGCAGCAGTGTGCTTAGCATCCACAAAACCCTGGCTTCACTCTCCAGCATCCCAAATGCCGAGCATGGTCATGTACTGAGCTACAGAGCAACACAGCAGGTTTATGTGCTCATTGGGGAGAAGGCAAGACATAAATGTGTTAACATTTTACAGTGTTTGACCTACCTCTTCTTCACCAGGCTTTCCCCACACTCCTTTCTTTGTTTCAGAAGTAGAAGATATTTAAGTATGAATTGTAAATGCTTTTTAAAAAATACATTTTGTATAGATTCATTTTGTGGGTTTTTCTACTTTGAACATTCACTTGTTTTGTGTGGTTTCCATCCAAGTATACACAATATAGATGCTAATAAACTTTGTTTTCTCTCTTGTTAATTTTTTGTTATAGGGAGTTTTCTAGCTAAGAACTATGAATATTAAAAGAAAAGTATTCTTTCTCTCCTACCACCATGGTATGCTGAGTATTTTCTGTCTACCTTTCATGTGCCAGTAAAATAGGCACTTAGAAGCTGCTTTTGCTAAAAGCATTGACTCTTCTCTTGAGTCCTGGGTTTGATCCCCAGCATCTCATATACTGAGCATGACCATTTACTGAAGTAACTAAAAGTACGATGAAAGCCTGGCATCTCTGCCCTCATTTTGTATGCCTCCTTTTCATCTGTTAACTTTGCACATCAGTATGGTGATCACCCACAGAGTGTCTAAAATCCATTCGGTGACACTTAACCCACCTCATTCCCCTTCGAGGCTAAAGGCAAAAAAAAGAGAGACTGAGACACCCCACTGTCGCCTTTCACAAAGTTCTGTTCCTGAGCTATCTCCAGGTCTGTAGTCACTGTCCTAAACCCACAGTGACCTTGAATTTCAGGAACAGCAAAGTGTCACAGGACAGACTCTCCCAAATAAGGGAGATTTTCTACGATGGTGAGCTGTACCTGGGCAGGAGCAGCATCCAATAGGAACTAGATATTTCCCCTGAAGCAGTGAGGACTTCTCCCATCACGTACAGACCGAGACAGAGATGATGATCAACCTCATCACACTCGACCAAGACTCCTTCTTCATGTAGACATCTTGCCCTCTACCAAGTCCTGCCTCGTGTCAGATCCCCACAGATAGACTTGGGGAGTCTCTGGGTCCTTTATCTGTCTCTCTTCCCAATGTGACTCATTGATTACATCTTCCTTCTCTACTTTTAGCCATTACTTGTCTCTTTCAATATTGGGACCAGTGACCAAGCCTAGAGTATTGGGGCTGATGGAGCCATGGCTTTGGTTCTAAAACTCCAGTACCAACAGTGGACACTCCTCTAGGACAAAACCCAGAACATCTGGACCTTCAAATTATATCAGATGTATAAAATGATGCATAACTTACCGAAAATTACTATGTTTGCCTAGGCAATGACAGGAACTAGCCCCAGGAAGTCAATATCAATATGATGTTCCCACCAAAGAATAAAGACATATTCCCTGAAGGTAATCAAGACCCACTCACCATGTAACCTTTCTGCATGATGTCCCATTGTGCTTTCTTCCCCTCCCTATAAAAGTCCTTTTTTATCCATGAGTTCTCCAAGATGGTCCTTTTCAGGAACAGTAATACCCTACTGTCTTCTTAGCATGGCGCCCCTTATATAAACTTGACTTTCTTCCTACCACCTCCTCTTGTTAACACTTTTTATTGAAAATTATAATACATGAACATCCTGTAATTGATTATATTCCTGTCCTATGACCTTTGGCCTCCCCCTCTACTACTAGTCTACTGAGCACCCTCCTTTTCCAAGTAGTGGTTCATAGGATCGGATGCCACATTCTTGTTTCCTCCTCCATCCCCTATGTCAAAATGTTTATACAGGAGCTGGGGAGACAGCTCAGCAGGTACAGGCACTTGCTTGCAAATGCTGCCAGCCTCACGTTCAATTCCCTGGTTGCCCACATTCAGCTCAACAGGCATTCATTTGCAGTGGCAAGAGACTCTGTCAGCCCCCACGCACACACACGTGCAAGTAAGTAAATATTTTTAATGTTGATTAGCTCAGAACTGGGCATGTCTTGAGTGGTTAATGACAGCCACTAATTCTCATTAACTCTTGGCTCCTGAGATTGGCTTTCAAGTAGTGAGCAGACAGACTCAGGTTCACCAACACTCAAAGTTCTTCAAAGGAATTAGTGCCTGTAATAAAAAACAGATTAACAAGAGAAAAGCAAACGGAAGTTCAATAATGTGTATACCTCACACATACAGATGCTCTTCCACTTTCAGTGGGGTTATGGCCCAATATACTCATTACTAATTAAATAAATCTTAAGTCAGAAATGCATTGAACACACCTGACTAACTGAACCTCATAGCTTAGCAGTGCTATGCAGTACGCTGTAGAGCATTGGTTATTTATTCTCATGAGCGAGTGGCTGACAGGGGGGCTTGTTGCCACTGGCCCAAACCTTAAAGGGCATCACACTTCACATCACAGATAAAAATTCATGGTACAGTTTCTACTACATGAATATAACCTGTTCACCATTATAAAGTTGAAAAATCACAAGTCAAACCATTGCAAATCAGGAACCATTTTTAAATTGAAAGATGCCCAGGAAAAAAAATAATAAATCTCCAAGATACAGCTCTGACTTCAGATACAAATACCGTACTCATATGTAACAAATGAAATAAGATTCTGGTGCAGAAATAAGTAGGTGAGGATGAAAGGCATGGTGAACAGACAAGTGCATAGGTTTCAGTTGGAGCCTCCCTAATTATTAAACTCTATTCAGAGAGGCTCTTATGTCTCAAGTTTCTCTAAATAAGAAAGTCCTTGTGTCAAAAAGGCATTTTAGAGGTATATTCCAGTATCCTACTGCAGTAATGGAGCACTCTGCTAAACCAAAATTCTCAAGATGCCAGGTTCTCAACCACGAGGTCATCAGGCCATTGAAGATGCTAGCCAGAAAAGAAAGGACCAGGTCTTGGGACAAGTTCCTGCAACTGCCAGCCAGCATAGTTGGAGAATGTCTACCAGACCAGAGCTAAATAAATGCTCCTCTAGAATAAAAAAAAAAAGGAGAAAGAGTCATAACTTGTTTACAGTGAACTTACATTGGCTATAATAACCAAAAGAGGTAAGATTATACCAAAAAGAGAAACATTTGGAATAGCACAGCACTGTGTAAGAAGTACTTGTTAATTCTGGACTGGTAGAGATTAACAATCCCAAAAGTTTATACACAAATCAGGTATGGGGGATGTGTTGATTATCCACAATGTGTTTTGAATCGAGGTTTCAACATGCTCTTTGAAATGAGAAATTGCCTTTTTTATTGATTTTTCCCATAGTTATTAATTGATTAATTTCCCTTATCCTTTCCCCTTTTATCCTCTGTTCTCTATAATTAAGGTTAGAATGAACCTAGACTTTCCTTCATCACTACTCAGTGATAAAAAGAACAAGTTTCTGACACTCACAGCATAAGTGAGTCCCAAATGCATTGTATTGAGTGAAAGAACCCAGACTCAAAACCCACATATTTATATGACATCTTGGAAAAGGTTCAATCCTAGGAACAGAAAACAGATTAGCAGTTGCAAGAAACCAGGGGGGGTCAGGGGTATAAAAGAGCTCTTGCAGATGATATAACTGTTCTAGTTCTCAATGGTTCTGGCTCACACATGACGGCACACACTTTCCAATACTCCTTAACTGGTCACTAAAAATGAAGAATTTTACCGCATCCAAATTATAACTAGCTAAAACATGGAATGATATGAGGGTATTTAGTTTGTGTTTCCTTTCATGATAAAAATAAAATGAAACTGAAAAGGCTCTCTATTGGATCTGAAATGTCACACAAAGGCCAGCTGCTAGGTGACCAACTTGTGGTACTATTAGGTCATGGTGCAGCCTTGAGGAGGAGGGACCAGATTAGAGGAAGTGGTCATTGTGGGCTTGTCAGCAATTTTATCTTTGTCTCTTTGCTTCTGGCCCCCAGGAGAGAGGCCGCCTCCAGCACGCTGCTACCTCGCCACTGTCATGACAGTCCATGGACTGAGCCTCTGACACACACCGGTGTATAAATACACCTTTCCTCCTTTTAGATTATTTCTCTTGGGTGTTTTGTCACAGTGACAAACAATCCACCTCAAATATAAAACCAAGTATTATGTGCATAAGTGATATGCAAAGATACTTTTGATATGTTGCTTAGTACACAACAGGTCATAAAATAGGAAATAATGCATAGAAAAATATCATAACCAAAAGATTTCTCTTAGAATATTCATTGTATTTAACATGTTGGTTGTTTTTAAATATTTCTATTTATTTACGAGAGAGAGAGAGAGAGAGAGAGAGAGAGAGAGAGAGAGAGAGAGAGAGAGAATGTGGGCATGTCAGGGCCTCTTGGTACTGTAAACTCCAGACATATGTGCATCTGGCTTTACATGGATACTGGGGAATTGAACCTGGCCTGACAGACTTTGCAAACCAGTACTTTTAATCACTGAGAAATTTCCTCAACCCTACAATTAGCCTTATAGTCATCTCTTAAATCCTTTGTATTTCTGAGTGTCCGTTGTAACACCTTCTTCATTTGATTTTATTTATTTTAGTCTTTGTTTTCCTTATTCTAGAAAAAGCTTGTCAGTTTTGCTTATCTTTTCAAGAAAGCCAACTCACTTTCATTGATGTGTTGTTGGGGTCAGCTTTCTAGTTGCTGCACAGAAAGAACCCAAACAAAAGTGGCTTGTAGAGGAATGGGTTTATTTGGCTTACGGACTCGAGGGGAGACTCCATTCTGGCAGGGAAAACGATGGCATGAGCAGAGGGCTGGACATCACCTCTGCCACAGCACTGCAAACAGCGGCAGGAAGGTGTGCCAAATACTGGCAAGGGGAA
>PVHP010017480.1:0-18889 GCA_004024765.1 Zapus hudsonius | reverse complement strand
CAGCTGAGGATCGATCTATCAGAACACATTCATTTGTTTGTGGGGGACAACTGTATCAAACCATGACATGTGTCTTTACTGCTTTCTATCCTATTTATTTCAGCGTTGGTTGTTATTTCCTTCTGCTAACTCTGGGCTCTGTTTTTTCATCTATTCGGCTAGTGACTTGAGGTGTAAAGTTAGGTTATTTATTTGAAATCTTTCCTTTTTTGGTGGGGTTAGTCAAGGTAGGGTCTTGCTCTAGACCAGGCTAACCTGGAATTCATTATGTAGTCTCAGGCTGGCCGAAAATTCACAGTGATCCACCTACCTCTGCCTCCCCAATGCTGGGATTAAAGGTGTACACCAACATGCCCAGCTACTTTACTTATTTTGATTTATTTATGTGTGTGTGCGTGTGTGTGTGCACATGCGTGTGTGTGTGTATGCGTGTGCATGTGCACAGACCAGTGTCTCTTGCCAGTAAAAACACGTCAGTCGCTGGTGCCATTCTTTACAGCTGGTTCTATGTGAGTGGCTAGGGAATGGAACCTGGTCTGGCAGGCATTGCAAGCAAGTGCCTTTAACCACTGAGCAATCTCCCCAGTCTCCCTTTCTTTATTCTTTTTTAAAAAATATATTATTTATTTATTTATTTGAAAGGAGAGAGAGAGAGGGAGAGAGAGAGTGAGTATGGGCACGCCAGGACCTCCAGCCACTGCAAACGAACTCCAGATGAATGCACCACTTTGCACATCTGGTTTACTTGTGTACCGGGGAATTAAAGTCAGGTCATTAGGCTCTGGAGGCAAGCACTTTAACTGCTAAGCCATCCTCTCTCCTCTCTCCCCCACCCATTCGACTGAGGACCCTCCCCAGTGGGGCAATTGGTAGTCACCATGGGGTCATAAAAGCATCATCAATGCTGAAGTCAATAAGTAAAAAGAAAAGTTATTAATTTTTATTATTTCTAAGTACTTCTAGCCTGATAATGAAGATTATCAGAAAAAATAAATGTGACCTTGTCATGAAATCCACTTTCTCCTTCATAGCTCATTCCCCCATCGGTAAATGAGGTAAACACGAGATTGTGTCTGTACACTCAGGATTAGCAAGTATTATTAGAGCAAGAGATGAATATATATTCTATAGTTATTTTATATTTGACAAATGCAGCTTTTATTCCTTTTAAAATATGCATATAATGCTAAAATGTTTTTAAATTTTATGCTGATGTACCTTCATCATTAACGGTTCATCAAGAAGCAATTTTAAATGATTTATACTTAGGTTTAGTCCCCCACACATGAAAATCAACATCAAACAAGATGGCTGCCAGGGTTAGAGAATTTACCTTGGTAAATAACAGTCATTCATTAACTCAAATGGTTTAATTAAGAGAAATAAAAGACCCATTCATCACTTTCTGCATTGCTATTATCTGTCAATTTCTTATCCAAATCTCAATTCTCATCTCCTACACATTACTTCATAAAAACAATAGCAAGAGAAATCTAAACCTTCATCCCAAGCCTACATCACGTTAGAACCACTGGATTAAAAGGTTCCTGATTCTCAGGCAAACTACTTGAAGAGGGAAAGAGCCACAGGACAAAATAGAGAACTAGCTTTACCATAGGGACCCTGATCTCACCCTCTACTTTCATCTCTGCTAGCTGAAGGCCAAGGTTATTTTTACCAATGTTGAATTTAGTCAACTAATGTGTTTGAACTAGAAAAATAGAAATCTCGGCTCATAGTGGCAAATGAGGTTCACTTTTGGGTGGAAGGGAGGAATGTTTCTGAAGCTATGTTTGATACATTAACTTTCACTATCAAGAAAGCACTGTTTTATTTCTGGAACATTCTAGAAATACAAGCATTGTTAAGTTATCCTGCTGTTCTTGTAAACACTCTCCAACAATATTTGAGCAGTCAAGTTGGCTCACATACTGAGTGGAATGGAAGTAGATAAACTAGATTTATGCTTAGCACCGAATCCTAAATTCCACAGGTGCCAATTATAATCTGTTGTGATGTATTAGGGTCAAAACATTTCCTTAAAGATGCTTTTACAATAACCTGGAAGCCAAATGGAACATAGCTAGCCTTACCTCAAGAAGAAAAGACAATCCAGTGGGAAATTTAGTTAAATATATAAACAATAAGAAGAGCGTCAAATACACTATGTACTCAACAACGAAGATAAACTGAAGGGAGAGGAAGGGAGAGGGAAGAGGAGGAAAAAAGGAAGAAAGGAAGGGAGGGAGGGAAGAAAGAAAGGAGGATAGACAGGCAAAGAGAGAAAGAAAGGGGGAGAGAAGGAAAAAAGAAAGAAAGAAAGAAAGAAAGAAAGAAAGAAAGAAAGAAAGAAAGAAAGAAAGAAAGAAAGAAAGAAAGAAAGGAAGGAAGGAAGGAAGGAAGGAAGGAAGGAGGAAGGGGAGGAAAGAAGGAAGGAAGAGAGAGTAAGAGAGAAGTGAAAAGGAAAGTGTCAGTTTCATATGAACGAAGAAAAACAAATGAAAACAATAATAAAATACCATATATGCACATACCAGATTAACAAACATTTTATGTCCATTAAAATCAATCACTTGAGTTTTAAAATAATTTGACTTTACTTGGTAAAAAATAGTTATATCTCTGTGGTTTAACAACTCCAAGAAAAATGAACAGATGTACTAAGATATAACAATATTCACAATAATGTCTTACAAGGCAGAATGTCCATCAACAACAGAATAAATCTTTTATCATCAGGAAGAGGATGTCTAAAACAGTAGGGGAAAGCTGAATATATATAGGCAGCTGAAGAGATGGTTCAGCAGGTAAGGCATTTGCCTGAAAAACCTAACAATCTGGAATTGATTCCCCAGTACCACATAAAGCCAGATGCACAAAGTGGCACGTGCATCTGGAGTTCCTTTGCAGCAGCCGGAGGCCTGGTGTGCCCATTTTCTTGGTCTGTTTCCTCTCTCTCCTCTCTCCTCTCTCCCTCTCTCTCTTTCTCTCTCTCTCTGATTGCAAATAAATAAATGAATATAAGAAAAGAAAAACTTGAATATATACAGCTAGCTGCATCAACATATGTGAATCTAAACCAACACTGAACAGAATGAACAAGTCTCAGAGGAATATATTCAGAATCATTTTATTTACTTAAAGCTCATAAATGGATAAAATTGAATGAAAGATATCCTACATATGCATAACTTGTTAATAAAACTATGAAGAAAAGTAAGACAATGATTAACACAAAGTTAATCTCTCAGTGTGGTAATGGGAGATAACATGAGGACGGGGGAAGGTTTTTTTAATTACTGTCAATATTCTCTCTTTATCTAGGTGCTGTGTGCACAACTGTTTATGTTAAATCATACATAAATTTTAAACAATTTTCTTGATGATGCCTGCTACAATTAAGAATAAAAATGTATTATAATAAAAGCTTAATTTTGTGTGCCTTTCTGGAATGCTAGCCAGATGAAACCTTTAACATTTGAACTTGTATTTCCCAGAAATGAAAGACAATTCAGAAAAAACTATAAGTCTCAGATGTCTGAAGCTGGATAAGAGATTCTGTATGTGCAGAATGCTTTGGTTTTTTAAGTGACGGATTCCTCTATAAGAACTCTGCTGTGAGAAGTTTTCTTAAAACGTCCGCAGACATGAGGCTTGCATTCTTTGTGTCTCAGCTTCACCCTTGATATTTTTATTAGAATTACACAGCCTCAGGAGGACCAATTTCCACTGGTCCTGTGTACACCAGCACAAGTATCTAACACAGCTCAGAGGAAGATTCGTGTGAGTCAACTTCTTGGTCCCCAGATCTTACCTCCTCAAATACAATAAATTATGTCTATGGAGAAAACGGGAGGTAAATAGTAACCAAATGTGAAAGAATATTTTGATGAGATTTGAATGCAAAATCTCATGTTAACACTACTTATATATAATAAACTAATTTAAATTCTTTCACCTCAGCTACTCCTACCATTCCTTTAACACGTGTGAAGTCCATCTTTGTATTTTTACATGTGTATTTTTTAAGTCTGACCCCTTGTGATTGTGTCTGCCCCATAAAATCCCCAGATTCTGGGTCCATGTTGCTGTACATATGGCTAACCCCTGCAAACACACAAGATGGGCTTCCCTTCCACCAGGGCACTTGGGTTCCCTTCCCCAGCCTGTCTAAATGGAGTCTCCTAAGTTTGCCCTAAGGTTCTGAATGTCTTTAGGTTGTGCCTCTCCAGCGTCACCTTCCCCTCTGCCTTGGTACATCGCCCATGCTCCCTGACCACTGGACTAGGTACATAATCAGGCCTGGCCAATCAAACCATTCCGTGACCCAAATGCAATGACTGTGAGGCAGGATGGGAAGATAGGGAAAGTAGAGGTGGAGACATAAAAAGAAAAGAGCCTCTCACATAGGAGTCTGGTGGAAGGAAGCCTTTCAGCAGCAGAAAACCAAGGGTTCTAACACAATTAACAACTGCCTGAGGTCTTTCTCCCTTTCCAAGCTATAAACCTGCAATTAACCTGGAATCTTACCAAAAGCTTAGTTTATAGTCAATACTATGTCCTAAATCCCTGGTGGCTCCTGGTTTTATCTCACCAGATTGTGGCACCACCAGAACTACCCTCTAAGCTCAGTTATTGAACATAGAACAGAGAGAGGAAAGGAGGAAACCCACGAAGCAATGAAGTTCCAAAAGACTTCTAAATTTCTATCTCCAGTCACCACCAGGACACCTGCTGTCAGGTGAGCTGTCTTCCACTTTTTGAGCAGGTCTCCTTTCTCCTAACCCTAATGCTGTATTAAAAATATATGAAGCCGGGCATGGTGGTGCCTACCTTTAATCCCAGCACTCAGGAGGTAGAGGTAGGAGGATCATAGTGAGTTGAAGGCCAGATTGAAACTACATAGTGAATTCCAGGTCACCTAGATCAAGACACTACCTCAAAAAAAAAAAAAATCTGTAATAAGATCTTCAACTCTGCTTTATCTTACTTCCTCCTGCAATTCTTTTGTGTTGAAGCCACAAATCTGGAGCTTACCCTGAAGTGAGGCCCCTAAAAGTCTGAAGGAAGGCTGTTGAAGCTGACAGTGTGTAGTCAGTCATGCACCCAAGATGTTTCTGCTAAAGCTACCAAAAAAGATGTTCTCTTTGCTCATTCTAGAGTTTCGTTCTAGGGACACTGAATCTGAGTTCAAGCAGACCAGGAAATGGACAAGTTCAGCTCCCATGGACACATGAGCTCTGTGTGCAGCCTTGATGGAGGCAGGTCTCTCTCCCAGGTCCGCTCAGTTAGATGTGTCCGAAAAATTCCTTTTATTACTTAAGGAATCCAAATTTTGACTCTCTTTATTTTGCCATGATTAAGAAGTACTTTATCACAGTGGCGTCAAAGACTATGGACTGCAGTGTGGCATGGTGGGAGCTTGTAGAAAGCAATGCTAGCATCAGAGGCGAAAGAACAACCACATTTCGTTGCAGAGAAATCCTACAGAGCTCTGGGTGCTCTTCAGTGGAGGCAGGTGCACAGCAGATGCATGTATTTAAGGAGAGACTAAAAGTCCCAGCCTCACACCCTTCAATTACAGGATTCTTTCAATATTTGCACACATAATATATTCACTGCCAAATCAATAAAATGTGATTTTGATATGGACCTGTACGGAGAATTTTCTGTTTCTCATGTAACATTCTTTGAAGTCTCCAGTGGGCCCCACCCTGGAAATTAGAAATCCAAATAGAACATGGACCTCCCTCCATACCTTCATGTTTTCCAGAGAAGAGAAAACAGTTCCACCTCAGGAATGAAAACTAAAAGTGCCTCAGAAACAAGAGCTCTCTGGGATAGGAAGGAAAGGAGTAAAGTGTTGGGATTGGCCATGACATTTCATTAATGTAACCCAGATGTTGTCCAGAATCTAGATAGCATTATCTTTAGGCCTTCTCCCATCTCACCCTATAAACAAAGTCCAGTGATGTCCCCAGGATTTCTGTGAATTCCTGGGATCCTTGTGCTCTTGTGGTCACCTGCAGAATTCCTGCCAGTTTGGGATCTACTTCTTCTCATCTCTGATCCAGATGGACAAGCCCACCACTCTTCACCATGTGCACACCAGCCAAGCAAACCCAGAAACACAAAAGGCTTCTCAGTAGGTACACTATCACCAGCAAGAGCACATCATCGCTCCTTAAAGTCCTTTCTCACTTCACCAAGCTTACATCACCTTGGTCAACACTATTTTCATACCCACCATAAAAACAAGCCTCAATGGACAGATACTTCT
Organism: Zapus hudsonius; assembly: GCA_004024765.1. Lineage (NCBI taxonomy): Eukaryota > Metazoa > Chordata > Mammalia > Rodentia > Dipodidae > Zapus > Zapus hudsonius. Next base: position 12,609 of record PVHP010017480.1, on the reverse strand, counting down.
CCAGTCCTCCCTTCCTGCCTTTCTTGCAAGACCTACTGGGTTTGGCTTTTGTTGAGTTTTGTTCTCCTGAACTCTGGTTTCATTAAAACTTTCCTTAGCTTTTCTGCTGGTTTTGGTCTTTCGGGAGGTTGTTTTGGGGGAGGAAGCCTTAACCTCAGGCTGCTTCACCCAAGCATAGACATATGATTCTCTAGTTCTTCCTTCACAGAGTCACACAGGACACGGAGGTCCCTTCCAGATCCTCTCCAGAGCGGAGGAGAAGGAAAGCCAAAGAAGCTGAGTCAGCAAGTCATTCCCTAAACACTCCAAGTGTCCCATGGTCTGTCTGCTGCAGGGACACTGACTCACCTGAGTCCTCACAACTTTCCTGAATTCTGATGAGAAAGTAAAAGTCAAATTTCTTCTACATCAGTTCTATTCTTAATCTAAGTGGGAGTTCCTGCCCCCTTATTGCTACTTTTCCCTCCTATGACCCTGGAATAAAGCACACAATAAGATGGCAGGTCCAAAGCACCTAACACAGAGAAACTGAACGTTCATGCTTTTAACATGTTTTTGTGGAAAACCTACTATGAGCCAGGCACCCTTCTATATTTTGAGATGCAGAAAAAAAAAAAAAAACGGAACTTTGGAGCCCCCAGAGGTTACATTCTACTCATAATGAAGAATCAAGAAGTTTGAATACACAAAACGTATACAGTATGCTTTCTTTAACAGAAATAAGTACCAAGAAGAAGGAAAATGAAATAGAAAAAGCCATAGAGAATGGCAAGGAATTACTTTAGTCAGAATAACCACTGTAATTAAGCTGAAGACTCTCCGGCCATTTCCCCAGCTAACAGTTACAAGGTAGAAAAGCTATGAATACAGCTGAGCTTGGGGGTGCATGCTTTTAATCCAGCACTCAGGAAGTTAGGAGGATCTCCGTGAGTTCGAGGCCACCCTGAGACTACATAGTGACTTCCTGGTCAGCCTGGGCTAGAGCGAGACCCTACCTTGAAAAAACAAAAAAGAAATAAAACTATGAATAACTCATATGCATGAGTGAGTGCACACGTGAGGTGCAGGAGAGCTGGAGACTGGCTCTCTAGGAAACACCCCCTCTTTAGAAGAAAGCTGGAAAACATGTGGCACCAAGGTTGTCACAGACATATTCAGCATACACCTCATGAAAGTGAAGGGATGAGGGGAAGAAGAACGCCCCGTATGTTCACAGAAGGCAGGGGAGCAGAGCAGGTGGACACAGGAATGGGAGTCCTCCGGCAGCTCTCAGCCAATCCAGAGGAAATGCCTTGAATGTCAGGGCCTGGCATCAACAACCCACATGGCCACATGGTCTGGAAAGGAAAATTCCTTGTAGTTGTGATTCAGCCAGTGCCAGGCTGGCCACCAGCCGGAGGGCTCACTCACCAGGGAGGGCTGTACTAGGCCAACTCAAGAGAGGCATAAGCTCTGCTGATGAAGACCTCTCTGTCAGAGAATCCCGTATGGGTGCAAAGTCTCAGTGCTTGAGTCAAAAGAACTAGGAATGCTGGACACCGTGATCTTAGAAGCCACCCAGCCCAGCCCTTCATGTCAAGCGCATCCACTTGGAGGCACAGAGAAAGAAAAGTCACTGTAAAAGGACTTGGATAAGAAGAGGCATTTGTGGACCAGCATGAAAGAATAGGACTTTGGATGAGGAGGTGATAGGCAAGTGCAAGCATTGTCACAATAATGGTACCAACACAGGACCCTCCTGGATCTATGTGGTCCCAGCCACCAGACTCTCATCCACTACCCTGTCTGGGAATGACCAGAGAGGTCTCAATGCCCACACAAGCAGCCTTTGAGCTCTGCTGTGCTACATTGATGCCATATAATCATAACAGACTAGTGGTGTTCCAGGACTAAACTCCAGTGAGCAGTGAGAATTTCAGAAGAAAGAGAAGTCATCTGGGTTCTCCAACCTACCTGCCTCCAACCTCAGTACAGAGCCTCTCAAACCCATGCTCCTGGGTGACCGCTCGATACAGAGGCCACACAAAAGTCCCAGCCACTGCCCAGTGCGTCTCGCTACTCCAAGGGTGACTTGTGTCCATCGACACAAGGGCAACTTCTTCACGCATATATAACTCTCAAGAGGGATCCTTTGAAAAGGAGAAAGAAGAAGGCACAAAATAAGTAAATTCTTAAAGACAAATAATTGTAAGTTAGCAGATGTGGATTCTAGTAATATGCCTTGCTGGCAGGGAGCCTTGAGTAGTCTCAGAGCTGGTCCAATGCTTGATGTGCACATCTGTAAAATAAGGTGGATAGAGCATCTATGAGGCAACTCCAGGGCTGCAATGGGGTTGAGTTCATGCTTCTACCACAAAAGTGGTAAAGTAAACTTAGCATGGAGACACATGACTATAATCCAGTACTTGGGAGATGAGGCAAGAGGAGCTTCGGGAGTCTGAGGCCAACCTAGGCTATAGCTTGAGAGCCTATCTCAAAGGAAAATGCTAGAATGCCAACACCTTTGTTAAACACAATAGTATGGACCTGGCATTTAATTACTTGAGAATTCTCATAATTTGGAAGCAGTGGTAGGTCCCTGGAATGTCATCAAGTAAGATCTGAAATGACCAGCTCTACTTAACTACTCTTAAGACAAACTCCATAACAGCATAGGCATTTAAAATAGCTTCAACCTTTAGTCAGAAAAGATTCCAAATAAAAATACACCATATGTACGATCCTTGCCCACGTTCCTCAGAGTGCCTACCATAATTCAACCTGGCAAGATCGTTTAAAAATGCACACATGTTAGGATTTGGCTCAAAATGGTTGTCTTTCATGGTTTACACTGACTACAAAGGAAGTTAACTGCTAAGATATTCATGTTTGAGGGTGCCCTCTATGTGATTTTACAAGTGCCTTTTCTCTTTGATGATTTAAACCACATGGTGAGATATTTAGAGTATTATTTTTTTGTCAGGAATTCTTCAGTGTGATAAAAATACCAGGGCAGGTTTATGCAAGCTGTGTACACACACACACACACACACACACACACACACACACACACACACACACTCACAGATGGTGTAAATCACCCCTTGTCTTCCAGCAGCTGAACTGCCATACTGATGAATACAGATGGCAATATTCATTTAATTTTGAATTTTCCTGAAACAGTTTTGTTGGGATTCTATAGAGCAATGAAATATGGTAAGCTTTTTACAAATGTATACTTAATTATTATGACAAACATAAAACAATGGGAAACAAAAACTGAACAAATTAGTGAAGTGATTTTCTAGGTTTTCACAGCTTGGGAAATGTTTAAGGGAGGGAATCTTATACTTCAAATTTAATGCTCCTATAAAGCATTTCTGTGGCAGAGTCTACTAAAGCTCTGATAGAGTGAGTCCCAGTGAGCAAATCCAAAACACTCAGGAACTGAGAAGCATATACGTGGATGTTAACTCCCCAGGCTGAGGTGGTAGTGAATTTTCATCTCTTTTGCTCATCCTGTTAACAAACAGTAAGTTCAAGAAGACTATTGTGAGGACGCTCAGGCTGCATAGAAGATGAGAGTCCTGATTGATTGGTGATGCCTGCACTGACAGGGCGGGAGAAGTGGCAACACGTGTGCTGAGCATTTCACACATCCCCACAGGTGTGAGGAACCCCATGCTTGGCTCTGGGTCTTCCTTATGACAGGTTTTTGGTTGTTTTGTTTTGTTTTTTAAATCAGGGCATGATTCCCTTCCAGAACTAAAAGTAGTTCCAGATTGTGCTGCAGATCAACTCTAGCATAATATAAAGCCTTACATCACCTGATTACATGTTCCAGCTTCCCCACCTCGTTCCTGTCTCATCTTCCCACCCAGAGTTTCCATTTCTTTTCTATTGCTCTCTAGAAGCTCGCCCCTTAGGGCACCCCCTCTGCAGTGCTTAAGCGTTCACACCTCCCTGCTTACATATACAGACTGTGCCTCTGGGCCTGCCTCCTGCCCCTCTGTGCCAGTCCTCTCCACAAACTCCCAAGGAACCTCCAGAAATCATTGTAACAATCACATTTCTGATGCCCAATCCCATTTCCATTTCCTCACTTCATGTTGTATCTGTTAAAATTTTCACCTTCTTTTAAATCTTAAATGATAGCCATTCTTTCTCTCTCAATAGGGGCTTTCTGAACTCTTTTCTGTAAAAACAACAGTATCATAAGGATAGCCACCACATATTTTAATTTTCTACATCCACAAATACCACCTCTTGACTAAATAAATTATATCCACTTACGGTTGTTAGAATACATAGATGAGAGTTACACATTATTTTTGGATGTTCTATTTTTTTACCCTAAGTGACATGTAAAAGAATAAGGGATGTTTGCATGTTCCAAGGTCCAGGGCCTTATTTTCATGGTCTCCTTCAACAATAACAACAACCCCATGAGAACATATTGTTCATCCTCATTTTCCAATAAGAGACACACTTGTGATCTCTACACAGCTACTAAGATAGTATTTCTCTTCTATCTCCCTCCTTCCCATTGGTATCATGTGAAAACAGCAAGTGCCTTTTATTACAAAATAAGAGAGAGAAATAAAAGAAATTAGCCCAACTAAAGCAATCTTGGATATTGGAAAATCCAAATATTTTGAAATCTTTAATTGGCTAAGAATATCCCTTCTTATGTAAACAAGAGAAGGAAATATGTCACCACATTGACATGACCTCAATAGAGACAAAGCCAGTGATCTTCTTCATGTCAAACACTGGCATCTACTTCCACACAGAACTGATTTATTCCATCCATTTGCTTCTCACTGGTATCACTCTCCTCAGCTCCCTGGTAAACATCCCTTCTCATGTTTCACTTTATTTTGAGCACTTTCCACCTTTTCTTTTTTGTTGTTGTTGTTATCTAGCACTTAAACAGTCCAGAAAAAAAAAAAAAGATTAACACAGCAGAGGCCAAAACCTCAGCAAAGCTCTGTATGGCTTTCCATATGCTATGCTTTATGTACTAATTATTTTGGCAAAGGGAAACCTATGGAAGAAAGATCCGGGCTGGAGAGATGGCTCAGTAGTTAAGGAACTCACAAAACCTAATGACCCAAGTTTGATTCGCCAGTGCCCACTTAAAACCAGATGTTGGTCTAGAATCTAGTTAGCATATCTGTGTCTGGAGTTCGTTTGCAGCTGAAGGCCCTTGCATGCCCATTCTCTGTCTCTCTCTTCTTGATGAGAGAGAAAAATAATTTTAAAAAAAAGAAAGATTCAGTCAGTGATTGCCAGGAATGGGGGATAGAAGGAGATTAACCACATAGGCATGAGAACAGTGTGGAGTACTGGAAATGCTGTCATGTACCTCAAAAAAAGGGTGAATTTCCTTGTACATGATTATGCATCACTAAGTCTAGTTTAAAAATAGCAAGTCGTAGCAAGAGAATCGAAGACTACTCAGAATTGGGTGTATGTCACTTGACACTTAGAAATGAATTTAAATCAGAGAGTGGTCTCATGTATGAGCTTTTTTCCCAAGAAATTTTAAAAAACAAGAGTATTTAAACTATATCAATACGCTTCAATTGTATTGAGAAGGTTTCACTTAAAGAAATCAATATTTCCAGCTCAACCTTTTCCTACTCCCTAGAACATCAATGGAATTTTGGTAAGATAAACCCTTCTTCAAGGTGGTGGCCATTGCTGACAACTCTTCCTCCTGCAATGCGTTTGTAATTAAAGTCAAGGGGAGGCTGGGGAGATGGGTAAGAGCCCTTGTGGAAAGCCCTGAGTTCCATCCCCAGAACCAGTGAAAAAAGCTGGGCATGGTGTGCCTGCCTGTATCCCCAACTCTTAAGGAGACAGAGACAAGAGGGTCTTGCTGGGCAGCCAATCCAACCAAACATGGCAGCTCCAGGTTTAGTGAGTGTATTATTCAGGGATCTCTAGAGGAGCAGAACTGATAGAATGAATTGTAGTAAAAAGGGGATTTATGGATTAGTTTACAGCAGTCCCACAAGAGCAGTCTGCAGGCCTGAGAGTCAAGGAACCGGTAGCCGCTCAGTCCACATGCCTGGATGCCTCAGCAGTCCCAATCCAGCACTGAAGGCCTAAAGGCTTCCCGGGGAGCTGCCAGTCTTCAGTCCAGGATGGAATGCTGAGGAAGCTATGTTTCAATGCAACAAAGGGATGTACAACAAGCACCATCGGCCAGACAAGCAGGGGCAGAGAGAGATTGCTTTCCTCTTTATATAGCCTCAGGGTGGGTTCTTGCAACCCTTTCCTACACTTGTTGGCTTCCTGAGTGTCCTTGCTGCACTGCCTTCTCAGGAAGGGATATTCATTTCTAGCTTCCCTGAGCTTCCTTCCATCCTGCCCCCTATTGAGAGGGTTGTCTTCCTGTAAACATCCTCAGAGACCCACCCAAGATGACTAAACAGGTCAAGTTGACAACAGAACTTAACCATCACAGTGAGAGACTCTGTCTCAAGGAAATGAGGTGGAAAAGAGCTAGAAGAGAGCACCTGATAACCCTCCTCTGGCCTCCTCACTCATGCACATGGGAAAGCATGAATCTGCACATACACGTGCATGTACGCACGCATGCACACACACACACAAATGAGGAGGAGAAAAAGGAAAAGTAAGAGAAGAGAGAGAGGTAGAAAGGGAAAAAGGGAAGGAGGAAAGAAGTAAAGAAAGAGAAGAAGTAGTAATCAAGGGAGCTCTCTAAGCCTTCTTTCTAATTCCCAACAGATAATGTATTCCAGGATTCCTCTAAAACCAAAACAACAGTAACACACAGATCATTTAACTTCTGACCTGTCAAAAATAAAGAAATGAGGGACTGGGAGATGTGGTGAGTAAAGTGCCTGGCACCCAAGCAGGAGAACCTGAGTTCAGATCCCTAGCACCCACGTAAAATGCCAGACATGACATCACACATCTGCAATCCCAGCAGAGACAGGAGGATCCTCTAGGGCTCACTGGCTAGCTAGTCTAATTAAATCATTGAGATTCAAAGTCAGTGCAAGACCCTGTCTTAAAATATGGTGGAGACAGCTGGAGAGATTGCTCAGTGGTTAAGGCTTTTGCCTGCAAAGTTCAGACCTTGATTTGATTCCCCAGTACCAATGTAAAGGTAGATTCTGGAGTTCGTTTGCAGTGGCTAGAGGCCCTAGTACACCCATTCTCTCCATCTCTATCTGCCACTTTCACTCATTCTCAAATAAGTAAATATTTTTAAAATATGGTGAAGAACTGAGAAAGACCTCTAGCCTCCACACACAGATGCATACACATGACCATGTACCCACATGTATGTGTGCCACGACACAGGCATGCACACACAAAGAAGGAAGGGTGAAGAGGAAGTGAAAACGAAGGGAGGGAGAGAAGAAGGAAGGGGAAAACTTTGTAAACAGTTTTGACTGTGTTACACATCAGAAGAAAATTATTTTGATAGCTGATAGATTGACATTGTTTCAATATATAATTTCCTTGCTATTAGGTAGAATGTTTAAGAAAAGTAGATCAAACCTTTAATTTCCTTAATTTCCAATGAAATCTTTTTAGTTGATTATGTGTCAAAATGTACATGTTAAAAATAAAGATGTATCCTGCTCACTAATGAATTTTATGAAGATATATGCCTAACTTTTTCATATATATTTTTGGACAGAAACTTCCTTGGACTTTCATTGCACTTTTTTTTAAAAACAATCATATTTATGTGTTTCATCACTATAAAAATGTTATATTGAATTATCTAAATTTTATGGTCAGAAATTATAAATGTCTGAAGCCATCAATTGATTTTGAAGAACAGAAAGAAAATCAGATCATTACCCAATTAAAGTAGCTTCCCACCAGATGCAGAATGGTCTGACTTTGCACATATGTTTTCAATTCTGCTATCTCCACAGAAAACAAAGTATAGAAACAAAATGATAACACAACTTCTTGATGGCCTTATGAAATCACTTCTAAGGCTACTGTTGCTTTTTCAGCATCAAAAGAAGCAGATCAGAGCAATGGCTGTGATCTGCAGGTTTAAATGTCATTTGTAGGTAATGTTGGACACACAATAAAAATCTACATTCATTTTCAAACTGTGATAACAATTAATCACCCCATTTGCCTCTCTCAAAAACTTCTAAACAGGGCTGGAGAGATGGCTCAGCGGTTAGGGCACTTGCCTCCAGTGCCTAAGGCCCCGGGTTCAATTCCCCAGGTCCCACATAAGCCAGACCCACAAGGTAGTGGCCCTGGTGTTCTCTCTCTCTCTCTCTCTCTCTCTCTCTCTCTCTCTCTCTCTCTCTCTCTCTCTCTCTCTCTTTCTCTGCTTGAAAATGAATAAATAAAATATTTTAAAAAAACTTCTAAACAAAGACAGGGTACTTCTCTTAAAAAAGACAAGTTGCTGAAAGAATACAGGAAGAGAGTTTGTGGCACATTAAATGTTAAAATATAAGTCTCCTTAAAGAGCTTTACCAGGAAAGGATGGGTTGAACAATGAGAATAAACAGAATTTCCTTGAGTGTCGTCCTAAAGTGTCTAATGACACTACTTTGAATGAAGACATTCAGAGTCAGTGTGGCTTGATGTTTTGTGGGGAAACTCACTATGGGACAGGTGATTTGAAACTTTGCTTTGCCTTTGAAACCGTGTACTGTATTCCTACACATACACTCTGCACAGCCCACAGAGCTGTTGAGGACTCTGTGACAGTGCCTGGTGACGCACCTGGAAGACAACACACCCCACTGCTAGCTGAACATATTTTTGTTTTGATGCTACTGTTAGTCTAACCACTTATGACCTCAACAATAAAGCCGGCTTAATACTCACCCACCATGACTCAGGGAAATGAGCAGAAGAGGGGGCGGAAAGAATGCAAGAGCCATGGTCTGGGAGAATATCCAGACATTGCCCCCCTCAGCAACAACATACAAAGCAGCAGGGGGGGATTGGCTACCTCTTGTGCTATTCATAACCCCCTACCCAATGGACTGATCCAGTATACCCACCTAGGAGGGTCCCCAGTGGGTTGGGACAGAGGGGAGGGAAATGGGGGTACCATCACAAGATTTGCTCATATAATGTATCTACTTATTGACAGTAAAGATGTTTTTTATGAAAGTTTCTTTACTCAAAATAACACAAGGGAGCATGACTCTTGAAAACTTTAGTATCTGTCCTTTCAGGAAAAAAAAAAAAAAAAAGGAGGCCTGACGTGGTGACACGTGCAGTTAATCCCAGCACTTGGAAGGCCGAGGGTAGGAGGTTGGCTGTGAGTTTGAGGCCATCCTGAGACTGCATAGTGAATTCCAGGTCAGCCTGGGCTAGAGTAAAATACTGCCTTGAAAACAAAATGTAATTCCCACTAAGAAAATATTTGAGAATGAATAAGGCAGACACTTGACGATTTAAATAAGTATGTAAGACTATGCACATGAGGTTTCAAAGATTTGGAGTATTGCAGATCTGTTGCCGGTTAATGTCAGTAATATCAGTCATGGGCCATGTCTGTCCACAGGCACCAAGTATCTAGTTTTCTTAAATGGAGAGAGAGCTCATCTCCTGGTGCCTGGAAGTGAGGCAGCCTGAGTGGTTACCTGCATCATTGCTTCTCCTGGAGGTCTGGGCCTGTAGGGAGTGAACTGGAGGGTATGAAGCAGGTTGACTTGTTTTGAAAGGAACGTTAGACCTAATTTTACACATCATTCTACCACAAAGCTACCTGCACTTAACAAGAGAGTCAGATGCTAACATGTAGAGCTGGCAAAGTCCAGAAAATGGCCAACATGCCCAGAGGATCTGAGGAAAGAGGGTACTGCATAGGTTACTTTAGAGTGGGGTTTCTAGAGAATTTAAGGAGACCAGAAGTAGAAATAAGTAGAACTTAGTCTGAATGAGACCCAAAAGCTGTAGCTGAAATTCCCTTCCTCCTCCTGCCTCTCTCTAGCCGAGCTTGGCTTTGATTTTGTGGTGTGATCCCACAGTAGTGATTCCTAATTTACACTAACAGTTTCTCAAATGTGTCCCTGTTATTGTAGAATCGAGTTTCTACAATGGGAGCCTTTCTAGACCATCCACAGAGAATGATTATTTCTCTGTTTTAAATGGGACAACAGATACAGATGTGGTTTTTAGCTCTTTAGAACAACAACATAGATTATAAATGTTGAAATATATATACATGTACATATGTATTATGTATATATATGTAAATTTATTCTTTCCTGAATCAGATAGTTAATCTTAAAACATACAGACAAAAGCATGTGCTAGCCTCAATTAATTATTAAAGGAGAATTTTAAAAGAAATTAATTTTTCTTTAGTTAAAAGTGTGCGATAGTCATTTTAGAATAATTAATGGGTGTAACTTCACCTGACGCACAACTGGTCAAAAGCAAAGCTTTCTACTCTAAAAATGTTGCCCCTAAAAACTCTCCTGGTCTGTGTGATGGCAATCTAGCAACCCCCCCCCCAAGTCTCTAAGAATGAACACAGGCTGCTTGGATTAGAATGCGCTCCTACTGAACTTCAGCATTTGTTTCCTATGTAACATCTAGATTATGCTTTATCTTTTTCTTGAGTTATTTTCTTTGTTTATACAGCTTACTTTCCCAATAAGTGAGATGATGAGAATACTATTATATTCTTTCTTTTTTCTGTTTTTCTTAGAGTTCAGAAAATACTTGTCAGTTACACTTGAATTTAATCAAATTCTAAGTAGAAACTTGTCTTATCACTGCATCCCTGAGTTTGTTACTATTCATGCATTTAAGTAATCATATTAAAAAGCAAAAAAACTATTTAAATCAATGGGAATTGGCTAATAAAACATAAAATAAGACAAAGTAGCAGATGTGTAATGTATTATGATGAACCCACTGGATGTTCCTAAAAATAACATAAAGCTCATCAAGTCATTCAGTTCTGACCAACGGGATGGGGTTTTCTTCTCTTCCTGGGAAAATATACCCAACAAGATTTTTGCAAAAAGAAGAAAATGGTATAGTGTTATCATAAAAACAGTTTACCCCAAGGCAGTTTATCTTTCTCAGTTGGTCTGAGTTTTCCAAGTCAAATGAGCTGAAATAGAAAGTCTGTAAGTGGCTATAATTCAAGAGCAATAACCCAAGAAATTCCAGGGTTGTCCTCAGAAAGCCCTGAATGGGAAAAGCAAGTGACCATTCTTTCCACTTTACGTGTGTGTGTGTGTGTGTGTGTGTGTGTGTGTGTGTGTGTGTGTGTGTGTGTGTCTGTGTCTGTGTGAGAAGGCAGGAGGGCTGACCTGGGTATTAACAGCACCTTGCATCACTACACTGTGAAATGTGCATTTGCCAATGTGTAGACAATGTTACAAGATACAAATTCCTGAGTGTTGGCAACTGGGCAGTAAGGCTCCAATGTGACACGTTAGCATGGAGTTGGTTTATCTCCAGTCTCTTAGTCTCTTGCTATGACATCCTTCATCACGCTCATTAAGGAAAAACAAGAGAATACATATGGTCACCAGATTCATTTTTGTTTCTGAAAGAAAGCCGCATCCTTTAATTACCCCTTACCATCTTATTGCTCCAATTATTACTGCAGCTTTGAAATAATTCTTATTTGACACAGGCTTTTTAATCAAGAACAAACAAGACCACACACTCAGTTGATTGATACATTAAAAACATATGTCTATTATGATAAATACCCGCATGGAAAAAATTCTCAGGGAAAAGCTAAAAGCCAAACAAAGTCATGGAATCAGACTCAATTCTAGAACTTTTTTTGGCCAATCTTTTAAGGCTGTTCAGACCCAGGCTCAGCTACTAACCTCTCATGGTGCTTCCCAGGACCTTGACAATGGGTGTGCCTTCTGCCAGGTTGGTTACAAAAGGTCAGAGTCTGGTTCTGGTTCCAAGTTTTGTCACACTCTAAAAGAGAGAATTGTAGATTCAGTTGTGACATAAAACTTGTAAAAAAAAAAAAAAAAGAATGAGTACAATGCAAGCAGGTCTAGTGCTGAATGTCATTAACATTTCTAATTTTTCTGTCTAAAATTTCCCAAGCTCAATTAGATGAACTTAAAGAGCAGTTGGCTTAAAAATAAAGAAAGAAACAACTAAATACTGGCTAGGAAATTTGAAAGTGTGACATTAAGTAATCAACACTTGTGATGTGCAAAAACATTGGGGAAAATGACATCTACTGAAGACAATTTACAATATAATATTGTTATGCAAAAGCATGTAGGCAGAGCAATTTGAGATCCAAAAGCCAATAATAATATAGAAGTGCCTACACTACAAGATGTGCAAAAGAGGAACGCTATGGGAAAAAGACAGAACAGCAGCAGAGAAAGGGGGATTGGTAAGGACACAAGAGAGAATGAAGACCAACCAGTGTTTGGCAGTCTTTTTTTTTTTTTTATAATTTATTGTCCATAATGAGTTACAACATTTAGTGGGCAAACAATGAGTTGTTATCCTCAATTCCCCGCTGCCCTCCCCTCCCCCCTCCACTGGATAACCTCCTCCATGGGTCGTCTGGATCAGTCCTTGTGACAGGGGACCATGGATAGCCTAGTATTCAGCCAGGTTCTCCTGGCCATGCCTCTGGATAATCTC
>PVHP010017479.1:0-34488 GCA_004024765.1 Zapus hudsonius | reverse complement strand
AAAAAAAAAAAGTGGGGAGGAGATCTAAGGCCGGGTGTGGTGGCACATGCCTTTAATCCCACACTTGGGAGGCAGAGGTAGGAGGATCAACTAGAGTTTAAGGCCACCCTGAGACTATATAGTGAATTCTAGGTCAGCCTAGGTTGGGCTAGAGGGAGACCCTATACCTTGGAAAATAAAACGATAAAAAAATGTAAAAATAGAATCTATTGTTTACAACTTTATTTGATATTTGATAAGTCATGAGAACATGTAAAAAGGAAAAGCCCACAAATTATTTTAAATTAATTTATTTGTAATGTGTATGTGGCACACCAGGGTCTCTTGCCTCTTCAAATAAATACCAAATCCTTGTACCACCTTTTGCTCATGGGTTGACATGGGTGTTGAGGAATTGAACCCAGGCCGATAGGCTTTGCAAACAAGAGCCTTTAACCACTGTAACTAGCTATATGCCCAGCCCTGATTATTTACAATGTTTTGGAGACAGGGTATTGTTATGCAATCCAAGTTGGTCTCCAACTCATAAACCTCCTTAGACTCCAGAGCACTGCAATGTTGAGGATTATAGGCACAGACAACCACATGAAGCTGTAGGAAATGGTTCTATTTAAATCCTACTCAAGTAGGAAGCTCAATATTGATTAGTCAGTATAAATGGATACAGATTTTACAGCCACAAACAACCAAAGACAAATTTATCCCAATTGTTCTGCGAGTTGAGAACCACTAACCATTATAAATACGCAGAAAACAGATATGAAATTATAAAAGAAGTACCTCTTTAAGCTGTTCTTTTCGAAGTTTATATTCTCTTTTCTGGGACTCCAAAAAGCTGTTCAACTCTTTCTTCTGTTGGGCCTGAATATGCTGCTGGAATTTTTTCTCCTCATTGGCCATCACTTTAGCCTATATGAAAACAGAATTTAAAACAAATCAAATTAGTAAAGTGGATTGATTCAAAGCAGAAGCAGTTAAATTAATATTCATCACACTGGACACTTTTTTTTTTCAAGGTAGGGTCTCCTTCAAGCCCAAGCTGACCTAGAACTCACTCTGTAGTCCAGAGACTGGCCTCAAATTCAGGGTGATTCTTCTACCTCAGCCTCTACAGTGCTGGGATTATAGGAGTGAACCACTAGGTTCAGCTTTCGAGGATACTCTTTTTTTTTTTTAAAGGACAAAAATAAATATGTCAATTTTATTGGACCAAAATGTATTCCTCTTTTTACTTAATAGGGATGTATATTCCCTCCAATGAAACAAATGTACATTTTACTCCACGCATAATGAAAACGAAACTTTTTACCTGGATTGATTTATGTATTAAACAATGATTACATACATTTTTAAATTAAATCCTGAACTATAATTCATATATTAACATGAGTATATTACACACACACACACACACATACCTCTCATACTTCTCATTCTGAAGCTCAAGCTAATTTATAATCCTCATATCTGGCTGTATTTTTTTTGCTAAATATACTCGTGATCCTAGCTGACTTCAAATTTCTTGTTATTTTGAGATAGGGAACCATGTAGCCCGGGCTGGCTTTGAGTTGGCTATGTAGCTGAGAATAACACTGATTCTAATTCTTTTGCCTCTAGTGCTGGGATCAAAGCCTGGGCCACCAGGCCTGGTTTTATGTGGTGCTGAGGATCAAACCTAGAGCTTCATGCATGCTAGGCAAGCACTCTACAAACTGAGCTCCAAATCTTCTTCAACTTTCAATCCTGTCTCAGCCTCCCAAGTGCTAGGATTACTGGCATATCTGACCAAATCTAGCTTAGATATATAAATATTTTTTTTTTTTAATATTTTATTTATTTATTTATTTGAGAGAGAGAGAGAGAGAGAGAGAGAGAGAGAGAGAGAGAGAGAGGCCGACAGAGAATATGGGCTCCATATGAACATATGAACTCCAAACACATGCACCCTCTTGTGCATCTGGCTGTATATGGGCACTGGGGAATCGAACTCTGGTCCTTCTGCATTGCAGGCAAACGCCTTAGCCGCTAAGCCATCTCTTCAGCCCAGATATATAAATATTTAATCCTGAGGTAGAGTCTCACTGAAGCCCAGGCTGGCCTGGAATTCACTCTGTAGTCCCAGGCTGGCCTTGAACACAGTGATCCTCCTACCTCTGTCTTCTGAATGCTAGGACTAAAGGTGTGAGGCCACCATGCCTTTAGACAAATTTTTGTTTTGTTTGCTTTGTTTTTCGAGGTAGGGTCTTGCTCTAGTCCAGGCTGACCTGGAATTCACTTTGTAGTCTCAGGCTGGCCTTGAAATCACGGCAATCCTCCTACCTCTGCCTCCTGAGTGCTGGTATTAAAGGCATGCGCCACCATGCCCGGCTAGACAAATTTTTAATCACACTGCAAATCCTGTTCAATGAATTGCTTTCCTAAATATTTTAGTATCTACCTCTTCCCAAGCTAATATTCATAGGTTCCTTTTACCTAACAGAACTCTAAATATCTGTACATTGTTCCATCAAATTATTTCAAAATCAAATATTGACTTATAGTGTAACTTATGTTGCCAAATTTTCTAATATTCCAAGAGATTTTCTTTTTGAGGGGATGAGGAGGAGAACAGGATATTGATGATCATGTTTCAATCAATAGTTGGAGGGCTGTAGAGATAACTCAGAGGTTAAGGCACTTGCCTATAAAACCTAATGACGCAAATTTGATTCCTCAGTATCCACATAAAGCCAGACGCACAAAAGGGAACCATGCATTGGGAGTTCATTTTCAACAGCCAGGGGCCTTGACGTGCCCATTCACTCTGTCTCTCTGTCTTTGTTCTTTGTGTCTGTCTCCCTCTGCCTGCAAATAAATAAACAACTAAAAAAATATATATGGGACTGGCTAGATGGCTTAATGGTTAAGGCATTTATAGAATGGAAAGCAGAAGGACCCGAGTTCAGTTCCCCAGTACCCACGTAAAGCCAGATACAAAAAGTGGCACATGTGTCTGGAGTTCATCTGTAGTGGCTAGAGACCCTGGTGTACCCATTCTCTCTCTCTCTCTCTCTCTCTCTCCCTCCCTCCCTCCCTCCCATTCTCAAATAAATAAATAAAATGAAAAGAATAGTTGGAGCTGGCACATGCCTTTACTCTCAGCACTTGGGAGGCAGAGATAAGAGGATCGATGTGAGTTTGAGGCCACCCTGAATTCCATGTCAGCCTGAGCTAGAACGAGACTCTATCTTGAAAAACCAAAAGAGCAGTTGGGGGGCTGCAGAGATGGCTCAGTGGTTAAAGCATTTGCCTCCAAAGCCTAATGACCCAGGTTAGATTCCACTGTACGCATGTAAACAAAGCCAGATGCACAGTGGAATCTGGAGTTCATTTGCAGCGGCAGGAGGCCCTTGCATGCCCATTCTCTCTTTCTCTCTGGACACATTTTGATGATGCCATATGAAATTTATTGAGTTTGCAACAATCTTGATAATTGTGACTAGCAAAATAAAATGAAACTGATGGGATAAGAAAAACGAAAAGGTTTGAAGAATACATAATAAAACATAGGTTATGTCTGGCTGATATATCCATATCATATAAAAATGATATTTAGCCAGGCGTGGTGGCACACGCCTTTAATACCAGCACTCGGGAGGCAGAAGTAGGAGGATTGCAATGAGTTCAAGGCCACCCTGAGAATACAGAGTGAATTCCAGGTCAGCCTAGGCTAGAGTGAGACCCTACCTCAAAAAAACAAAAACAAAAAAAGAAAAGAAAAACACATGGGAGCCATCTTTTCTTGTGATTGACTTAACATCAACTTGCAGAAAGCCTTACTTCTCTCATTCCTGAATCAATTTACTTAGTGTCTAGGAACATAAAGCTATTATGAAAAAGCTATATATTCCCTGGGAGTGGTAGCATAAATCTTTAATCCCAGCACTTGGGAGGCAGAGGTAGGAGGAATCCCATGAGTTCCAGGCCACCCTGAGACTATAGGTCAGCCAGGGCTAAAGTGAGACCCTAACTCGAAAAACCAAAAGAAGAAGAAGAAAAGAAAGGAAGGAAAAAAAAAAAAAATCCCAAAATCCAAGCTATATTCAATTTTGAGATAGACACAGGCTAAAATAAATAAATAAAAAATGTTGCAGCACTTACCTCTTTTTCCATAGCAGCTTGATGTTTCTTGATAAGTTTTTCCATTTCTGCAGCAAAATTGTTACGCTGAGTTTCAAGATCTTTGTCTAATCTGAGGCGGTGTTCATCCATCTCAGCCTTTAGTTTATTCTCCAGAGTCATCAGTTGCTTTTGATGTTGCCGCCTCATTCGCTTATAGCCAGACATCTGTTCTCTAAGCTCAGAGTCTTGTTCATGTTCCTGCATTTGCCTTGTAACCTATACATACAATGGTGAAAAAAAGAATATGAAGGAAGAAGGGGCTGGAGAGATGGCTCAGCAGTTAAGAAACTTGCCTGCGAAGCCTAATGTCCCAGGTTCTATTCCCCAGTACCCAAATAAAGCCAGATGCACAAAGTGGTGCATGTATCTGGAATTTATTCACAAATGAAGAAGAATGATGATAAGACAGAAGAAGAGGAAAAACAAACAGAACATTTTTGTTTCTCAAGCATTTAGAAAACTGGGTGTGGCACTGCAGACCGGCAATCCCAGCAGTTGGGAGGCTGAAGCAATAGACTTTAATCACAAAGCAATCTTCCCAGCTCCTTGTGTTATATTTTCTTTCTTTTTTTTTTTTTTTGAAGTTATCAAAATACCATTTAAAATATTTTATTTTTATTTATTTATTTATTTTTGCTTATGATTGTACGTGCACATGCCACAGTCTCTTGCCACTGCAAAGGAACACTAGATACTTATGCCACTTTTTGCATCAGGTTTACATGGGTGGCTTGGGAATTCAAGACCATTTCGAGCAAGCACCTTTAACCACTGAGCCTTCCCAATCTGGTCTCAACTTCTTAAAGAATCCTCAGTTTAGAGCCAAAAATTCCTGCTCTAAACTAACCTGTGTCCTTAATTTCTTCTCCCAGAAGTATGCTCCTCAGTCAACTTGGTGCATTCCCAAGTTGGCATGGTTGTGTACGCCTGTACTTCCAGCACCAAGCAGCTGAGGCTCTTTCTCCCCCCACAAGGTACAGTCTCACTCTAGCCCAGGCTGACCTGGACCTCTGCATCCCAAATGCAGGGATTAAAGGCATGTGCCATCCATCATGCCCAGCATCATGTTATATTTTCTAATAAATCTATTTTTCATGATACTTTAGTATAATTTCCTTCTAACTCTACTATCCTACGATACTGTATTTGCAACGGAAAAATAATCCATTATTTATTGTTTGGGAAATAAAAATGACATTTTAAATATATTAAACAAAAGTTACTTGTCATTTCCAAACATTACTCTCTTCTGGCTAACTTCAAACATCGTTATTTCCTCACTATTCTTTTAATTTTTGTTTGTTTATTTCATTTTCATTCATTCAGTGTCTCACTATGGCCTGGAGCTCATTCTAGTCCCAGGCTGACTTCCAGCTCCCAATGATCCTCCTACCTCTGCCTCCTGAGTGCTGGAATTAAAGGCCTGCACCACCATGCTTGGCGCCTTACTATTAATTCTTATGAGGTAATACCATTTCTTCCTTCTCACTGTGCCTAAAGCACAGTAACTTTAAATGCTCAAGTCATTTGTTTCATAAATACTTTATACCCCTAATCAAAAGCTATGTGAATAACCTGTTTAGTACCTTGTAGTTTTTTGTTTTTTTTTTTAAGGTAGGGTCTCCCTCTAGCCGAGGCTGACCTGAAATTCACTATGTAGTCTCAGGCTGGCCTGGACCTCACCCGGCCTCTCTAGAGCACTTTGAAGCATATGGTGCATTTAAAAACAATAGCTTGGCATGGTGGCACAGTCTTTCATCCCAGTACTGGGGAGGCAGAGGTAGAGGGATTGCCATGAATTCTAGGCCAGTATCTACGCAAATCCAGATACACAAAAGTTGTGCATCTGGCGTTTGCAGTGACAAGAGGCCCTGGTGTGCTTTTTCCTCCCTCCCCTGTAAATAAATAAACAAGTTTTATTTTTTGAGGAAGGGTCTCACTCCAGACAAAGTTGGCCTGCAGCTCACTCTGTAGTCCCAGGCTGGCCTCAAACTCTCGGTGATCCACCTATCTCTGCTTCCTGAGTGCTAGGATTAAAGGTATGCATCACCATGATCGGCATGATGTTTTGAAGATAATATTAGCTTAATATTTATCAGAATGATTTCTCATAGTCAGGCACTTAAATGTGGAAATGGTTTACATAATAAATTCCCATAAAAATAGTAGTTATACCTAAGTCTGTACTGCCAAGGTTTAACATAAAAATATACTACTCTTTAGGTTATGAGAATACTTACCAGTGATGCTGTCCGGATAGTTGCAAAGTGTTCTCTATTGCGATAGTGTGATTTGTGACGAGAGACCTGAGGCGGAGACTGTGGATCTGATGCTCTTGTTCTAGGATCTCCTTCTTCTCTATAATTTTCCTCCTCCTAAGCAAGAAAGAAGAAAAGCATCACGTTAGGTGGATAGGTTGTTAGAGCCTTCAAGGACATTAAGAATAAAGACAATTTGATCAATAGATTTCAAAAAAGTCACATAATATTAAAAAGCAGAAAGAGAAATATTTATTTTCACCATGACTAGAGTTAGAAATGATTTACACAGTAAATGAAATATCAGATTCCATACAAAGAAATATACCTACCTAGATTTGTATTCTACACATTATATGCAAAACTGAAAAGATTAATGCAATTTGAAAAAAATGCTAAAGTATGCAGTGAAGTTTTCAAATAATGGTAGTAAAAATTACTCACAGGTTCACACAAACTTCAGACACAAGCAACTGTATATCTGGCTTTATGTGGGTATGGGGACATAAAACCCAGGCCATCAGGTTTTGCAAGCAAGTGCATTTCACTGTTAAACCATCTCTCTGGCCCAAAGGCTCTTAAATTTTCGAATCAGTATAGCTTAGTACTATTTTTTTGTTTGTTTTTATTACATGCATGTACTATACTAGGCTTAAAACAACAATATTTCTGCTATTTGTTCAAAATAAACAATTTTAAAAGCTCTTTAGTATAAGTAGAAGTTGGAAAAAATTAATAAAAGAAGTTGGATGTGATGCCTCACACCTGTAATTTCAACATTTGAGAAAGTACAGGAGGATGGCTATGAGTTCCAGGCCAGCATGGAAACCCTGTCTCAAAAACAGGAAGTCAGTGAAGAAGCAGCCTAGTAGTTACAGAAGTAATCTTTTGTTTGTTTTTTGAGGTAGGGTCTTGCTCTAGTCCAGGCTGACCTGGAATTCACTATGTAGTCTCAGGGTGGCCTTGAACTCATGGCAATCCTCCTACCTCTGCCTCCCAAGTGCTGGGATTAAAGGCATATGCCACCACACCCCGCTAGAAGTAATCTTTTTATGATTGATTTCATTGTCTATGGATATAAAAATTGTATGCGATTTTTGCTAAAAGTAGTGGCTGACATCTGCAGTCTCAACACTCAGGAGGCTGAGGCAGGAGAAATGACATAAGATTGAAGCCAGCCTAGGCTAGAATGAGACCCTGTCTAAAAGAGGAAAAAAATGTGTGCACATACTGGGAGGAAAAGATGAGGACACCAAAACAAAATAGAGACTGAGAAGGGGAAGAAATATGAGGAAGGGTGGGGAGTCATAACAGTTTAATGTCTATAATTATGGAAGCTATCAATAAAAAGTTTTTTTTTAAATAGGGAAAAAACCCAAATAAAGAAAATACACATGGCTCCATGTGTGCACATGCAAAGGCCAGAGGAAAACGCTGTTTTGTTGTTTGTTTTGTTTTCAAGGCAGGGTCTCACTCTAGCCCAGAGAGATCTGGAACTCACTCTATAGTCCTAGGCTGGCCTTGAATTTACAGCAATCCTCCTACCTCTGCCTCCCAAATGCTGGGATTAAAAGCATGTGTCTCCACATACGACCTAATTATATTCTTTAAAAAAAAAAAAAAGCCAGAATCCCAGCACTCTGGGAGGCAGAAAGAGGAGGATCACTGTGAGTTCCAGGCCACCCTGAGACTACATGGTGAATTCCAGGTCAGCTTGGGCTAGAGTGAGACCCTACCACGAGAAACAAACAAAAAAAAATTTTTTTTTAATTTGTAAGCAGAGAGAGGAGAGAAATAGAATGGGTGTGCCAGGGCCTCCAGGTGCTGCAAATAAGCTCCAGTGCATGTGCCCCTTTGTGCATCTAGGGCTTTATGTGGGTACTGGGGAAATGAACCCAGGTCATTAGGCTTATAGAGGAGTGCCTATATAAGCCCCCTTAATTCTTTCTTTCTTTCTTTTTTTTTTTTTTCAGGTAGGGTCTCACTCTAGCCCAGGCTGACTTGGAATTCACTATGTAGTCTCAGAGTGGCCTTGAACTCACGGTGATCCTCCTACCTCTGCCTCCTGAGTGCTGGGATTAAAGGCGTGTGCCACCACGTCCAGCATTATATTCTTAATGTTATAAACTTATCACCACTATTTCCAAGTTTTGCATCATTCCAAACAGAAACTCCATTAGGAGTAACTTCCCCAATGTATTCAACTCAGATGATGGTAACTTCTTTTTTTTTTATTATTTTTATTTATTTGAGAGAGAGAGAGAGAGGGGAGAGAGAGAGAGGGTGCAGACACATGCACCACCTTGTGCATCTGGCTGTATGTGGGCACTGGGGATCGAACTCTGGTCCTTCTGCTTTGCAGGCAAATGCCTTAACTATTAAGCCATCTCTCCAGCCCAGATGATGGTAACTTCTAAATTACTTTCCTTTTTTTAAAAAAATTAGTTTTCTAGCTATTTAAATTTAATTACACAAAGTTTATCTGTTTCTGTCTTGATTTGGTCACTGAGCCTATCATCTGGAGACAAAGTATCATGATGTTGCCAAAGCTGGTCTGGAACTCATGATCCACCTGCCTTAACCTTCTAAATGGCTAGGGTTACAAGTATATGCCATCACGTTCAGTACTTGGAAAAATTTTGATATTCACCAATATTACAGCATATATAGGACTTCATTCCTTTTAATAGATGAATAATATTTCACTGGACTTATATACCATAATTTATTAATCCACTTAATGTGTTGGATAAACATTTGGGATTTTTCTACCTGTTAGTATAACTTCTTAGATACTACTACAAGTTGTGAAGTTAAAAGAGAGCATTACCAGGAACAGGAGCATTGCTATAAATTCTAGACCAGTAAGAGCTACATAGCAAGACTAAGTCTCAAAAATTAAAAGAGGGCTGGAAGGGACTAGAGATTGCTTATTGGTTAAGATGCTTGTCAGAAAAGCCTAATATCCAAGTTTGGTTCCCCAGTACCCACATAAAGCCAGATGTACAAAGTGGAGCATGCACCTGGAGACTGTTTGCAGTGGCTAGAGGCCCTGATGCGCCCATATTCTCTGTGTTTCTCTCTTTCTCTCTACTTGCATTAAAAATAAATAAATAATTTTTTTTAATAAGAGGGTTGGAGAGATGGCCTGGTCATTAAGATGCTTGCATGTAAAGCCTAACGGCCCAGGTTCAATTCCCTAGTACACACATAAAGTCAGAGGCACCAAGTGGCATATGCATCTGGAGTTCGTTAGCAGTGGCAAGAGGCCCTGAGGAGCCCATTCTCTCTCTTCCTCTGCTTGCAAACCAAAACAAAACAAAAAATAAACAACAACAACAAAAAAATCAACATTTCTATTTCAAGTTCTCCTAAGAGGACTTCTTTCAGATTTTATATACACTATTGAACCCAAGGTCACCCACAGAGTAGCCAACCACTATACCCTCAGCCCTTGATTTTTGAATGCTTTTAAGAAAATTTCAAAGTATGTACTTGGCTGGACATGGTGGCACATGCCTTTCATCCCAGCATTCAGGAGGCAGAGGTAAGGAGATCACTGTAAATTTGAGTACTACACAGTGAATTCCAGGTCAGCTTGGGCTACGAGACCCTACCTTAAAAAAGAAAACAAAAAAGTTCTAAACACTTTTGAGACAGTGACTCATATAACCCAGGCTAATCCTTGAATTCCTGATTCTCCTGTCTCCACCATCCAAGTGCTGGAATTACAGGTATGTAGTACCATACCCAGCTTCAAAAATTTTTTCTTTTCTGCAGGTGTGTATGTGTGTGTGTGGTATGTGATGTGATGCAGGTATATGCATGCATGTGCAGATAGATGCACATGGCTCCATGTGTGTACATGCAAAGACCAGAGGAAAAATGCTAAATTCTTCCAAATTATTCATCTGCATGTTTTCTTGAGATAGGAGTCTCCCACTCAATCCACAGCTGCCTTTTTTTTTCGTTATTGTTGTTGAGAAGGGTCTCACTCTAGTCCAGGCTGATTTGGGACTCATTTTGGAATTCTAGGCTGGCCTCAAATTCACAGTAATCTTCTACCTCAGCCTCCTGAGTGCTGGGAATAAAGGTGTGCACTACCACTCCCAGCTCAATAGCTGCCATTTTTGTGGGCTGGAGAGAATGGTCAGTGGTTAAAGGTGCTTGCTTGCAAGGCCTCAGTACCAACATAAAGCCAGATGCACTAAATGAAACAAGTGTCTGCAGTTCATTTGCAGTGGCAGGAAGCATTGGCATGTTCATATAGTCATTCTCTCTGCCTCTTTCTCTATGTCACTCTCAGATAAATAATAAATAATAATTTTTAAAAATTAAAGATTTGCTAAGGGGAGAAGAGCAGTGAGCATCTAGGGAGAATGGGAAGTCCACAGAGCTACGAAGATATTTTTCATTATTAGAAATAAAAATAAGAAAAATACCCATTAAAATAATGGGGAAAAAATTCAAATACTCACAGGTTTTAAGTGGATAACAGAACTGTTAGACATCACTGTATGATCTCCCTCCATCATGTCCAGTTCACTCTTGTCATCTGAGGCATCTGGAAGACTGTTAACACTACTGCTTTGGCTGCTGGCACTGATAGACATACTGGGAATAGACTGATTACTTCCAACACTATTCACCGTTCCTGTCCGGCCAACACCATGATCTTGTTCCTAGGGGAAGAGTGTTAGGTTAAAGCAGAGCTATCTATTCCCAATTCCTGATTAAAGCATAAGAAAAGCCTAACACAAACAAGTTTTTTTTGTTTTGTTTTGTTTTTTAGAGGTAGGGTCTCGCTCTAGCCCTGGAATTCACTATGTAGTCTCAGGGTGGTTGGCCTCGAACTCACACCTATCATCCTACCTCCTGAGTGCTGGGACTAAAGGCATGTCCCACCACGCCTGGCTCAAACAAGTTTTTAATAAAAGATTTCTTACCACTTTTACTATACCAGAGGGCACTATAAAGGGCTTGGGAATAGATAAATAATCAAATGGGATTAAAGTCTTTTTGTTAAACAGAATCTTAATGAACCAATGATAAGAAAAGACTACCTTGGAACAAATGATATAAGTGATAAATTCTTGGCAGAGCAATTTAAACAAAGAAAGAAAATCTTAAGTCATTTAAGTATTCACCTCTTCTTCTTCCTGTGCTTCTACTGCTGGTCCATTATGTGCCTCCTGGAAAAGAAGTTTCTTCATTTTTCGATACTGCAGATTGTCAAGCTCTCTTACTGCATCCTTTGTCCTTTGAATAAGATCTATTAACACTGTTTCAGGGCGCTCCCGAAGAACAAACATGTGCTGGAGTGGGTATAAAGCAGAAATCAGGTTAAAATCTTTTTTAATTAGTCCAATTATATCCTTTTCCCATGGCCTACAGTTATCATTCAATGATATATAATTCAGTCATTGTAGTTAAATGATTTTATTACTTATGACTTCTGATACTTACATAATAATTTCTATACAGACTGACTCAAGATATACTTGGGAAAAATAAAAAATCAAAAATAAATTTAAGGGCTGGAGAGATGGCTCAACAGTTAAGGCACTTGCCTCCAGTGCCTAAGGCCCCGGGTTCAATTCCCCAGGACCCAAATAAACCAGACCCACAAGGTGGTGACCCTGGTGCGCTTGCTCTCTCTCACACTCTCTCTCTCTCTCTGCTTGAAAATGAATAAATAAAATATTTTTTAAAAAAGAAAAGAAAAAGAAAATAAGGTCTTGCATTAAAAATAATTAATTAAAAAAAAAAGAAGCCGGGCATGGTGGCGCACGCCTTTAATCCCAGCACTCGGGAGGCAGAGGTAGGAGGATTGCCGTGAGTTCAAGGCAACCCTGAGACTACACAGTGAATTCCAGGTTATCCTGGACTAGAGTGAGACCCTACCTCGAAAAACCAAAAGAAAAAAAATTTAATGTCTTAAATATTTTAAATATTTTTCAATTTTGACACTTTCATATAAGTATATAATGTGTTTTGTATCTAATTCCCCCTAATTATCTTCTTCTACCCCACTTCTAACAAAATCTGTTTCCCAATTAATCCCCATCCTACCTTTATGACCTTTTTAAAATTTATTTGTTATTACTAGTATTTATTTATTATGTATTATTTATTTATTTAGGTTTTTTAAAGTAGTTCTAGCCCAGGCTGACCAGGAATTCACTAGACGCAGGCTGGCCTCAAATTCTCAGTGATTCTCCTACCTATGCCTCCTGGGTGTTGGAATTAAAAGTATGAGCCACCACTCCAGGCTAATGTTTACTTTTTATATACAAACAGAATGCATTTTGTTAATTTTTTTTAAATTTTTGACCCACTAAGTTAAATCAGGATTGCTTTCATGATCCTGGGTGGGAGGTTATTGACTAGGGTACGGACAAATTTACCTGTAGTTAGACCACTGAAAAACATGACTCCCCCGGTGCTCCAGCAACTATTAGCTATTCTGAGAGGCGTGGGGTCTCATGAGCCCTTCTCCCACCCATGATGAAATATGGACAGGCTCAATTTTATACAGGAAACCACAGCTGCTGTGTTTATGAGTGTAAAATCTATTTTAATTTTTTTAAATTACTTTATTTGTGTGTGGCAAAGTGTGTTTATCATGGTGTGTGTATGGAGGTCAGAGGACAACTTTAGGGTGTCTGTGTCACTATAAATGAACTGCCAGATTGCAAACAGACTAGCTAGCCTGTAAACTTTGAATTCTCCTTGTTCCACCTCTCATGTCAAAGGTTCACTGGGATCACAAATAAATGTATCACTTTATATCCAGCTTTACGTTGGGTACTGGGATGTTGAACCTGACCTAAAGGATTTGGAAGCAAGTGTCTTAAATTGATGAACCATCTCCCTAGCCCTGACCTTATTTTTCACTCAAAAAAAATTTTTATATACTTTTTAAAAGTATTTTTATTTATTTGCAAGCAAAGAGAGAGAGGGAGAAAGAGAGACAGAGAAAGAATGGGTACACCAGAGCCTCTAGCCACTGCAAGTGAACTCCAGATGCATGCACCACTTTGTGCATCTGGCTTTATGTGGGTACTAGGTAATCAAACTCGGGTTTGTTAGGTTTTGCAAGCAAGCGCCTTGACAGCTGAGCCATCTCTCCAGACATTTATTTTTTTTAAAGTAGGATCTCACTCTAGCCCAGGCTGACTTGGAATAATTCACTATGTATTCTCAAGGTGATTCTCCCGAGTATGGGGATTAAAGGCATGTGACACCATACCCGGCTATTTTTCACTTAATTTTAAACATAATTTTTGGATATACTAAAGTGAGTCTTTTCTTTTTCTTCCTTTTTTTTTTTTTCTTATTTTTGATGTGCAAGCATGAAGACAAGAATGCAAAACCCCCAGCACACATGTAAATGCTAGGTGGGTATGATGGCTGCCTTATAATCCCAACACAAGGAGGCAAAGACAGGGAATGCCCAGGGCAAACTGGCTACCTAGATTAGCTGAATCTAGAAACTTTGAGATCAAGTGAAAAACCATGCCTCAATCAAATAAAAAGGAAAGTGATCAGGGATAGGTAAGAGCACTTGATGCACAAGTAAGAGGAACGAAATTTGATCCCCAACATTCACATAAAAAGCCAAACATAATCACACATGCCTATGACCCCTATGCTGGGGAGAGGAGAATTCGTGGAGATAGGATGGCTGGGTCTCCCTGGTCAGCCAGTGTAACCGAAATAGGAGCTTCAGGAAGTATGTGTCAGGGAAGTAAGCCAGAAGAGCAATAGAGTCAGATACCCAATGTCTTCTTCAGGCGTGCGTGCGTGTGCGCGCGCACACACACCCCCCCCCCAAAAAAAAAGCTCAAAAATCAATTTAGGATTAAAAAGAATAATAACAAGAAAAAAGAAGAGCGATCAAGGAAGAAAAAAGTAATCTAGGAAGACACCTGATGTCAACTTCTGGCCTCCATACATGTGTGCCTCCACATATACACAGCACACATACATACACATAAAAAGAAACAATTAACTTAAGTCTTGTGAAAAAGATTTGTTAAGGTTATAAACAGCTAGAATCAAATCCTTACTGCCTAATCGAGTTTTTATTTTGGTTTTTTTTGTTTGTTTTGTTTTTTGTTTTTCAAGGTAGGATCTCACTGTAGCCCAGGCTGACCTGGAATTCACTATGTAGTCTCAGGGTAGCCTTGAACTCACAGTGATCCTCCTACCTCTGCCTCCTGAGTGCTGGGATTAAAGGCGTGCGCCACCACGCCTGGCTCAAGAGTTACTAAGCGCTACATTTAATTCAACAATATTCTTATTGTTGTTAATGATGGTTAAATACACAAAAGTAATTTTTTGAGAATAGACGGTAGAAAGCTGAGTAGAATTTATATGATTTGAAAAACATTTTAATTGCTACATGAGAAAAACATATGTCCATAAGAGGACATTTTTCTTTTGTTTTTTTGAGGTAGGGTCTCACTCTAGCCCAGGCTGAACTGGCACTCACTCTGTAGTCTGCAGGCTAGCCTTCAATTCATAGCAATCCTCTTACCTCTACCTCATGAGTGCTGGGATTAAAGTCATGTGCCACCATGCCTGGCAATCTATTTTTTGAATCATTTCTCAAGGGTAAAAAATATGAGTATTACAGAACTGACCTTTAAAAGTTCCTCTGATGTAGGTCGATCTTGAGGGATTTTCTGGAGGCAAGAATCTACAAAGTTGCGAAAATAATCAGACCTATTGTAAAGGAAAGTATCAAGTGAACAAATTGCTATTTCCTTTAAAACAAACAAACAAAAAACCAATATCCACAAATCAAGGCACATACCTAGTCATAAATCATCACCATTCTCTAAAACTAAACATGCACATATCATGTAAAAGCCCTTGTCTGGGCTGGAGAGACGGCTCAGCAGTTAAGATGCTTACCTGAAAAGCCAAAGGACCCAGGTTCAATTCCCCAGTACCCACATAAAGCCAGATGAATAAAGTGGCACATACATCTGGAGTCTGTTTGCAGTGGCTAGAGACCCTGGCATACCCATTCTCTCTCTCTCTCTCTCTCTCTCTCTCTCTCTCTCTCTCTCTCTCTCTCTCTCTCCATGCAAATAAATAATTTTGGGGGGGAGTTCGAGGTAGGGTCTCACTCTAGTCCAGGCTGGCCTGGAATTCACTATGTAGTCTCAGGGTGGCCTCGAACTCATGGCAATCCTCCTACCTCTGCCTCCCGAGTGCTGGGATTAAAGATGTGCACCACCACGCCCAGCTGCAAATAAAAATGTTTTTTAAAAAGAAAGAAAAAAACACACATGTGGGTATGTTATGAAGGTTTTCCTAGAAAAGTTTAACTGAGGAAGAACCAACCATATTAAATGTGAGTGCATCCCATGAGCCCATGGAACTTCATAATGAATCAAAGAAAAAGAACAGTTGGGCATGGTGGTATACACAGTGAATTCCAGGTTAGTCTGGGCTAGAGTGAGATTCTACCTGGAAAAACGAGAGGAGAGAGAGAGAGAGAGAGAGAGAGAGAGAGAGAGAGAGAGAGAGAGAGAGAGACCGAGACTGCACAAGCTAAGCATCACTGTCTGCTTCCTGAGTTATCTGGCACTCACTCTGTAATCCCAAACTGGCCCTTGAACTCACAGCAATCCTACTTCTGCATCCCAAGTACTGGTATTAAAGGAATGTGCCACCATGCCCGACTCTATAAACTATTTTGTTGGTTTTTTTTATTTTTTGGAGGTAGGGTCTCTAGCCGAGGCTGACCTGGAACTCACTCTGTAGTACTAGGTTGTCCTTGAACTCAGTGATCCTCCTACCTCTGCCTCCTGAGTGCTGGGATTAAAGGCATGCTCTATAAACTTCTTTATATTAATAAACTTAAAAAAAAATATTTTATTTGAGAGATTGAGAGGGAGAAAGAGAAAGAGAAGGAGACACACAGAGAGAATGGATGTGCCAGGGCCTCCAGCCACTGCAAATGAACCTCAGACACATGTGCCACCTGTGCATCTGGCTTTACGTGGACACTGGGGAATTGAACTTGGGTATTTCTGCTTTGCAAGCAAACACTTTAACCACTAATCTCACCAGCCCTCAATAAACTTTTTAAATTAAATCAAGGACTATACAGGAAGAGTAGAGCAATAGCATCTAATTATATAATTAGAATCTTGATGGTTTTTAATTATCTGATAATTTTTTTAATTTCATTTTACCTATGTCTCATAACACATAAAATATAAGGTGTTCCTCAAAGATCTCTATAGGTTTTAAGAATCTAATATGTTTAAAAGTGTTATTATAATTCCAGCACTTGGGAAGCAGTAGTAGGAGGATTGCTGTGAGTTCAAGGCCACCCTGAGACTACATAGTAAATTCCAGGTCAGTATGGACTACATCAAGACCCTACCTTTAAAATCAATCAATCAATCAATAAACAAAACAATATTATATACACATACACAGATGAATAAATAAATAAATACATGTGTTGTTACATTATTAAGGTTACTTAATGTTCCTAAAATTCAAAGGAAAAGCACAATACAAAGGTTTTTTGGGGGGAGAGGTTCTTTTTTTTCTTTTTGTTTTGGTTTTATGAGGTAGGATCTCACTCTAGCCCAGGCTGACCTGGAATTCACTATGTAGTCTCAGGGTGGCCTCAAACTCATGGCGATTCTCCTACCTCTGCCTTCCAAATGCTGGGATTAAAGGTGTGTGCCACCACACCCAGCTTCAAACTTAAGAAAAATAAATTAATTGGGGGGCTGGAGAGATGGTTCAGTGGTTAAGGAGCTTGCCTGTAAAGCAGAAGGGCATGAGTTCAATTTTCCAATATTCACATAAAGCCAGATGCACAAGGTGGTACATGCGTCTGTGGTGGCTAGAGGCCCTAGCACACCTATTCTCTTCTCTGTCTCTTTCTCTCACTCTCTTAAAAAAAAACTAATCAGTGGGGCCATATGGCACACACCTTTAATTCTAGCACTTGGCAGGCAGAGGTAAGAATCACTGTGAGTTCATAACTAGCCTGAGACTACAAAGTGAAATTCAGGTCACCCTGAGCTAAAGAGAGACCCTACCTCAAAAAAAACTAATCCTTTCTACATCTATCCTTTTCCTCTGAGCTGATATATATATTAAAATATTATTAAAATATAGACATGATAAAGTATAAATATAAGAAAGGATAATCTAAGCCTATTCCCCTACCCCCACCTTAAAATCTCTTCAGATAGCACATTTATTTACATAAAATTAAGTCATTTTGATAACAAGTTTACAATTTACATGTTCATAATATTAAGAATATTAGCAATACTCACCATTCATTAGATTGCAATGTGGGGGATTCATTTTGGGCTATGTGGTATAAGGCACTCATTGCATTCATATTAAATAAAGGAGGCTTTCTTTCAGCTGCAAAAAAGAAACATTCCTGTTAATTGTGTGTTATATAGAGATACTGAAGTGCTGATCAAGTTCTTAAAACATTTCTAGCTGGGTGTGTTGGTTTATATCTGTAATCCTATCACTTGGGAAGCGGGGGCAGATGAATCACTATGAATTCAAGGCCAGCCTATTCTACAAGCAAGTCTAGGACAGCCTGGAACCCTGTCACAAATAAAACAGAGATAGAAGAGAGAGAATCACTGCAAATGGACTGAAGATACATATACCACATTGTGTATCTGGCTTTATGTGGGAACTGGGGAATCAAACTGGTGTCTTAAGTCTTTGCAGGCAAGCACTGTAATTGCTGAGCCATCTCTCCAGCAACATGTTTCTTCACAAACATGTTTTCTACTTTGAAAAAAAAAAAATCTGAGCCGGGCATGGTGGCTCATGCCTTTAACCCCAGCACTCGGGAGGCAGAGGTAGGAGGATTGTCGTGAGTTCAAGGCCACCCTGAGACTACATAGTGAATTCCAGGTCAGCCTGAACTAGAGTGAGACCTTACCTCGAAAAACCAAAAAAAAAAAAAAAAAATCAAAAACCTTAAAAAAATTTTTTTTTGGTTATTTTGGTTTTTCCAGGTAAGGTCTCACTCTTCACCAGGCTTATTTTTTAATTTTTAAATAATATTTTGTTTATTCATTTTTCAAGCAGAGGGATACAGAGAGAGAGCACCAGGGCCACCACCTTGTGGGTCTGGCTTATGTGGGTACTGGGGAATTGAACTGGGGGCCTTAGGCACTGGAGGCAAGTGCCTTAACCTCTGAGCCATCTCTTCAACCCTAGATTTTCTTGAGGGAAGGTATTGCTCTAGCTCAGGCTAACCTGGAATTTACTATGTAATTTCAGGGTGACCTTGAAAGCACAGGGATCTTCCTCTCTGCCTCTCAAGTGTGTGCTACCACACAGCTTAAATTTTTTTTCACAGCTTAATTTTTTTTTTAAAGTATCAAGGTTTCCAGCCTGGGAAGATGGCAATGGTTGAAAGATGCTTGCAAGCTGGGCCTGGTAGTCTTAACAAATATTCATTAATGTTGGACTAATATACAATAAATCACATTAAAAATATAGACCTATTTTAATAGCAAGATATAACTTAATATACAAAGAATTTCCAGATAACCAAAGCAAAAACGTTAATAGATTTATTGTTCTCTTTAAGAATTAACATAGGGCTGGAGAAAAGCTCAGCAGTTAAGGCCGTTACTTGCAAATCTTAACAATATGGATTTGATCCCCCAGTACCCACATGAAGCCAGATGCACCAAATGGTGCTTGCATCTGGAATTCATTTGCAGTGGCTAGAGACCCTGGTGCACCCACATTCATTCTCTCTCTTTCTTTCTCTCTCTCTAAATAAATAAAATTTAAAAATCTTTAAAAAAATTTAAAACAGAGTGTGGTGATGTACATCTTTAATCCCAGCACTTGGGAGGCAGAGGTAGCAGGATCGTGTGAGTTTGAGGTCATACTGAGGCTACATGGTGAATTCCTGGTTAGCCTGGCCTAAAGCAAGACAAGACAAAAACAACAAAAAAAGAACATATAGGCCAAGTGCCACACCTTTAATCCCTGCACTCAGGAGGTAGAGGTAAGAGGTAAAATGATTGTTTTGAGTTTAAGGTCAGTCTGGGACTATAGAGTGAGTGGTTGGCTTAGGCTAGAATGAGATCCAACCTTGAAAAAAAATTAACATATAAGATAAAAGTCTGTAATTTGGTATGGTAACAAATAAAAACAATGACCCAGTGGTCTTTCCTGTACCAGGAAAGGTTTTTGAGCACAAGGAACTAGTAACCAGACATGATCTGGCCAACAGCTGGTGGTTCAGTCTTAATTGATGCAAGGGACACTATCATTCTGTTTCTCAAGTTATACTTTACTCACTTCTAGTCAGTATGGAAAAATTCTTGAAAGGGCTTCATAGGTAGCAGCTAAAATTCTATCACAATTTTTCAATAATTTATAAATATATATATATATATTTGTAAGCAGAGAGAAAAAAGAAAAGAGAAAGAGAGAGGGAGGGAGAGAGAGAAAGAGAGAGAGAGGGAGGGAGGGAGGGAGACAGGGAGAGAGAGAGGGAGGGAGACAGGGAGAGAGGTATGAATGGGCACGGCAGGGCCTCTAACCACTGCAAACAAATTCCAGATGCATGCACCACTTTGTGTATCTGGCTTAATGTAGGTAATAGAAAATTGAACCTAGGCAGTTAGGCTTTGCAGGCAACAGCCTTAATATTGTGCCATCTCTCCAGCTCTCAAATCATCTGTGAACAGAGTGTTTGCCCAAAGTAATTGCTCTTGTGAAGTGTTAAGCCAGAACTAAAACTGGCTCTCCTGAAAGTTGTGTTTATTCTCATTTCTGTGTGTAAGTGGGTACTATTGAAACTCAATCCATTTATATTACTATGTCTCTTAAATTGGGGTTTCTTTTGTTGTATATTCTCTTAAGATTTTACCTGTTTATCCTTTGAAAAAGTCACCCAGAATTACCTTGAAGTTTGTAAATGATGAGACACTACTATAAATTCTAAAATTTGCCAAGTATAAGCATCACCAAGTGATTTTTTTTTTTTTGCAGACAGGGACTTACTATGTAGCCATAAATGGCCTAAAACTATGAAGACCAAGCTGGCCTCAAATTTGCTAGGATGACAGGTGTGTGCTACCACACTCTGCTTCACTAGGTCCATTCTTAAACATCATTAGAAAACTTGTGCAATATGAGCTATCTATGTGTGTTCCATTCAAATAATAATTTCAGACGGAAGTTTAAACTAACAGGTTAATAGAAGTAGTTTGAATTAATCTGCTTTTACATTTGGGGAACACAAACCAGGATATGGCACAATGCCTAGCTTCACTGATGGTCTGGCTGTATCAGCTGACTTTATGGTCTACAGTGGCTTTTTCATTTATTGTATAGCCAATGTTATCATTTCCTATAAGACCCTTTTCTACATTTTAAATTAGTTGCCTAAAGTTAGTAAATTCCATTTATATACAAGCAAACAATAAAATTTAATAAAAGATGGGGATGGAGAAGAGGAGTATTGGAGAACTGGGGATAACAACTCATCGTTTGCTCATTAAATAATGTAACTCATTATGGACAATAAAAAAAAAATTTAGTAAAAGAACAATGCTTACCTAGTTCAATACATGTTATTCCAAGAGACCAAACATCAACTTTGCCATCATATTGTCCTTCATCCATGGCTAAAATCACTTCTGGGGCCATCCTAAAATAAATAACGTTAATTGAAATTAGAAACATTGGTTTGAACTTCAGCCAATATATATAACATAAGAATTTTTTAAGCTGGGCATTGTGGCTTTAATTCCAGCAGAGGTAGGCGGATTACTGTGAATTCGAAGGCAGCCTGGGACTACATAGTGAGTGCTAGATCAGCCTGGGCTAGAGTGAGATCATACCTTGGGGGAGGGGGCAGGATTTTAAAAAGTTTTTATTTATTTTTGAGAGCACGTGTGTGTGTGTGTGTGTGTGTGTGTGTGTGTGTGCGCGCGCGCACGCGTGCATACACACACACTTCTGCTTGTGTATGGGAATGCCAGAGTCTCTTGGTTTTGCAAATGAATGCCTGTCTGGCTTTACATGAGTGGCTGGAAAATTGAACCTGAGCTGGCAGGCTTCATAAGCAAGCACCTTTAACCTATCTCCCTACCTCCCAAGAATTTTTTCTTTTTTTTGCGGTGCTGAGGACTGAAACCAGGACTTTGTGCTTGCTAGGCAAGCGCTCATCCACTGAGCTAAATCCCCAAGCCCCCCAAAGAATTTTTTTAATAAGAAGTGCATTAGAAGTTGTGAGGTAAGCCAGGTGTGGTGGCACACGCCTTTAATCCCAGCACTCCGGAGGCAGAGGTAGGAGGATCACTATGAGTTCAAGGCCACCCTGAGACTACATAGTGAATTCCAGGTCAGCCTGGGCTAGAGCGAGACCCTACCTCGAAAAAAAAAAAAAAAGTTGTGAGGTAAGTAATAAAACCTAAGATTCATTCTCACTATCTGTCATGATCATGTAACAGGGGAAGATCCTACTTGGAGAATCTAAGTAGCGTTATATTTGGATTTCATTATAAAATTCTCATGTTTGACTGAAAGAAATTTTCCATTGGCAACAAATACTGTCAGCTGTTTTCCTTGAAGTGACTACATTTATTTATTGAAGTATCTGCCATAATAATCAAGATTGAATAACCATAGCTTATATATATATCGCCCTTCCAAATAAATATGATAGCAAAGAAGCCAGCCATATAATTATCAATGTTAAGATTATCATAGCTATAAATTTAAACACTAATTCTTTTTGGTTTTTCAAGGTAGGATCTCGCTCTAGATTAGGCTGACCTGGAATTCACTGGAGTCTCAGGCTGGCCTCGAACTCACAGCGATTCTCCTACCTCTGCCTCCCGAGTGCTGGAATTAAAGGTGTGCGTCACCACACCCGACCTGAGACACTTTTTTTTAAATTTTATTTATTAATTTTTAAGCAGAGAGAGATGGGGAGGGAGGGGGGAGAGAGAGAGAGAGAGAGAGAGAGAGAGAGAGAGAGAGAGAGAGAGAGCGCACCAGGGCCACCACCTTGTGGGTCTGGCTTATGTGGGTACTGGGGAATTGAACCGGGGGCCTCAGGCACTGGAGCCAAGTGCCTTAACTGCTGACCCATCTCTCCAGGTCTGAAACACTAATTCTTATCTAACTATTCTTCTTTGGGATAGGGTCTTACTATGTATCCCAGGCTGGTCTCAAGCTGGCTATAATCACATTTTCACCCTTCTGAGAACTGAAATTATAAGCATGTGTCACTACATACAGCCATAAAGTCTTTTTCCCCCCCGAGGTAGGGTATGGCTCTAACCCAGGCTAACTTGAAACTCATTCTGTAGTCCAAGGCTAGCCTCGAACTCATAGCAATTCTCTTAACTCTGCCTTCCCAGGGCTGGAATCAAAGATGTGCACCACCACATTAGAGAAGTCTAATTTTCTTAATGTTATCTTACCTCAATTAAACATCACTTGTATGTGATGTTCAACAGCAATGAACAGATAAGAGCCTTACAAACTGCTGCAATGTGTGTGTAAAAACATATGTATCCAGTTTTTATATTCCCAATATATTATATAGAAATTAACATGTGTTAAATAAAGTGAACTTTCAATTGTCAGTATTTGTGTCACAAATTTTCTTTAACATGCTTAAGTAAGGTTAGAAAATTACTAAGCTAATCAAACTTTAAAAAGTAATTTTTAAAAACTTTTTTAAAAATATATTTTATTCATTTTTCAAGCAGAGAGAGAGAGAGAGAGAGAGAGAGAGAGAGAGAGAGAGAGAGAGAGATCGAGCACACACCATGGCCACCACCTTGTGGGTCTGGCTTATATGGGTACTGGGGAATTGAAGGGGGGGCCTCAGGCACTGGAGGCAAGTGCCTTAACCGCTGAGCCATCTCTCTAGCCCGTAATTTTTGTTTTTTAAAAATTTTAACTTATTTGCACATGTATGTATGGATGTGTCAAAGTCTCTTGCTGCTGCAAATGAATGTCCATTCAGCTTTATGTGGGTGGCTGGGTAAGTGAACCCAGGCTGTCAGGCTTTGCAAGCGAGCACCTTTAACTGCTGGACCAACACCCCAGCATGTTTTTTGTTTCTTACTGGAGGACTTTCCAGGTCTTTTAAAATTTACTATATATATTTACTATATATATATATATTACATATATATATATATAAGCACACAATACATGACTACATAGTGAATTCCAGGTCAGTGTGGCCTAGAGCGAGATCCTACATAGAAAAGAAAAAAAGAAAACTCACAGTGATTTCTCCTACCTCTGCTTTCAGTGACAGATACATATAGGAAATGGCTCAGTCAGTAAAGTGCAAGCATGAGGACCTGAGTTAAGATCCCTGGTACACATGTAAATGTAGAGTGTGGCAGTGCATCCTTAACATCCCAGCAATCAAGAGGTGGAGAAAGGTGTGTCCCTGAAGCAAATTAGCTAGCTAGACCAGCTAAATCAGTGAACTCTGGGTTCAGTGAGAGAGATCATCACAGTAAATAAGGTAGAAAATAAGATATACAGCACAATGTGGTGGATAAGCAAGAGGCTCTGGAGCTAGCTCTTTCATTTATGCACACACATGCATAAAGAAAAAAATGTTTAAAAAGAAAAAGAAAAGAAAGACTGTCTCAAACAAAGTGGAAGGAGAGGACTAATATCCTGAGGTTGTCCTCTGACTTCCACACATATATTGTGGTAAATGCACACGTGTGAGCACATGCACACACAAAAACCAACCAAAAAAGGTGGAGAGTGGTTAAGAAGACATCTGGCATCAACCTTTGGCTTCCACATGCATGTAAACATGCATGTACTCAAACAAATATGAATATGCACATGTATACATAGGCAAACATACCACATACACATGCAAACACATAAAAAAGTAGGTGATATCTAAAATTTTCTTCAAAATTGTGCGAATATAAAAATTAGAGAACGAGCCAGGCGTGGTGGTGCACGCCTTTAATCCCAGCACTCAGGAGGCAGAGGTAGGAGGATCACCATGAGTTCAAGGCCACCCTGAGACTACATAGTGAATTCCAGGTCAGCCTGGGCTAGAGTGAGACCCTACCTTGAAAAACCAAAATAAAAAAAAAATAAAATTAGAGAACAAGCCAGGCATGGTGGCGCAGGCCTTTAATCCCAGAACTAGGGAGGAAGAGGTAGGAGGATTGCTGTGAGTTTGAGACCACCCTGAGACTACATAGTGAATTCCAGAGCAGCCTGGGCTAGAGAGAGACCCTACCTTGGGAAAAAAAAAAGGTAACACAGGGCAGGATTGACCATGTAATAAGGCACTTTGGCTGGGTAATTGTATAAACTTTTGTTTGTATTTTGGAACATTCCATGTTTTTCATACTTAAAAGTAAAAACAACCAAAACAAAAATCCTCCTGAATCAAGTCTAAGTAATCTTAGTCTAAAGAATGATACAAAGTAAATTTGCACTTTTCACTTAGAAGGCAGAGACAGTAGTAGGATCAGTTGTTTAAGGTCATTTTCAGCTGCATAGATGAGCCATGGCAAAATGAGATCCTGTCTCAAAAATGAAAAAAAATTTAAATTTAAAGAAAAGATATGTTACCACTTAGTATGTCTATCTCCTCTACTTGAATGTTAATGACTTTTTCACTCCCATGGCCAACACATGATACAGAAAGAAAATGTGGCAAGGATAAAGAGACAAAAAAAAAAAGAAAGAAAGAAACTAAAAGATGCTAAAATATGAAAAAGAAGTTGCAACAAGGTATGATGGGGCATGCCCTCTAATTCCAGCACTTGAGCAGCTGAGATAGGAAGATCAATGTGAGTTCAAGGCCAGCCTGGCCTAAAGTGAGATCCTACCTAAAAAAAATAAAATAAAATTTGAGAGTGAAAGATAGAGAAAGAAACATGCAAGGATAAAACATCAGATCCATAGTTAAAGTTAAGAAAAATAATACCTAAGTAAAAATACGCAAAACTGCATTGTGAGCCGGGCGTGGTGGCACAAGCCTTTTAATCCCAGCACTCGGGAGACAGAGGTAGGAGGATTGCCTTGAGTTCCAGGCCAGCCTGAGACTACATAGTGAACTCCAGGTCAGTTTGGGCTACAGCGAGACCCTACCTCGAAAAACAAAAACAAAACAAAACAAAAAAATTGCATTGTGCTTTCAGGAAAGACACCTGGAAAAATTATGATCATACATTAGTTATTTCAACATGAGTATCAGTTACAGATAAAACTATTCTTACCAATATGGTGTTCCCACAAAAGAATTGGCAGGGGATGCCATGGAAGCAGATCCAAAGTCGGCAAGTTTCACCTGACCTGGTTCTGTCAGAAGGATGTTTCCTGCTTTGATATCTCTGGATTTAAGAACACAAGAAAATTACTTAACTTTCTTTGATTAGATTCTGTTTAAAATGATGAACAAATAAGACTTAAGATAGCCAAGAAGAAATAAAAATAATTAAGTGCAACAGTGACATGACTGTTATAGGGTAACAAACTGCTTTCTGGCTAGGTGTGAGGCCTGACCCCAGGAAGAAATCCATTCCTAGTAATGTAAACCTAATCAAAGGCTGTAAGTGGAGAGGTCATAGGTCCTTGTAAGGAAGCTACTACTATTGTTTTGCTAAATAGACATGTTGTGCCAGTTAAACTATTGTTAAATATTTTTTATTTATGCCCATAGATTAGAGCTGCTCTCAGCTCTGGTCAAAGAGGCTTCTTTTTGCAGTGAGCAGAGGGTTACTACAAAGATTCAAAACTAGAGAGTCAGTGTTGTTAGGACTCCACTTTGGGTGAGTTCTGCCCTTTCTCATCTGTAAAGTAGAGGTGTTGTGGTTTGTATATGGAATGTCTCCTCCTGCCCCAGCACCTCTTCTCTGCCATCATGGATGGCAACCCTCTGAAAGCTTGAGCAAAAATAATCTTTCACCAACACTTGGGAGGCAGAGGTAGGAAGATCACTATGAGTTCGAGGCTAGCCTGGGACTACAGAATGAGTTCCAGGTCAGCCTAGGCTAAAGTGAGACCCTACCCCCCCAAAAAAAATAAGTAAATAAATCTTTTCTCAATGAAAAAAAAAAAATTCATAACTAGTCAAAGTGCTGAGAATAACTGACTCTTTGGTGTATAGCCCTAAATGGGACATCTATATAACACCCCTCCACGACCCAAGACTCAGGGAATATTGTGGAGAAAGAGTAGATTGAATATAAGAGCCAGAGAATAGGGGCAAATATTGTGGAATGTTGTCTTCTGGACATGACTTAGCCATTGCACTCAAGAACTCAAACAGTGGTTTCTAGCACAAGACCTACCTAAGACTGGGCCTATCAACATTCTATTATGTATGAAGGAAGGGCCCAAAAGGCCCCAACCTTTCCTAAGGAGCTACTGGCAAATAATAATTTCTGGAAGACAGGGAGATGTTTTCCTCAGTAGTGCAACTACTGTTATAATTCCCCCACCCAAGCTCACACCAACAACCCTAATTAAATTCACTGGGTCAATGGGGTACAGGAGGAGACACATGACAGCTAGGCATGACAGACAGGCGTAGTGGCACATTCCTTTAATCCTAGCACTCACTCAGGAGGCAGAAGTAGGAGGACTGCTATGAGTTTGAGGCCAGCCTGGCCTAAGACCACATAGTGAATTGCAAGGCAGCCTGAGCTAGAGAGAGACCCTACCTCCAAAAACCAAAAAGATGACAGTAGGTAGGCAATAGTTGGAAGAGCAAGGTGTTCAGAGTGGGAGGGGGATAAAAATGGGTAATGGGTGTGTGTGTGAATATGATAATATATTATATACAAGAATGAAATTGTCAATAAATAAATATACTTTTAAACTAGTAACTAACTGCTGCAACACTGTCACATTATGATAATGGGATCAGATAACAAAAATATACAATTCAAGTAAATATAAAGTAACAATTTTCTAAAAGAAAACAGATAACAAAAACAGAAAATCAAGTTCATCAATATAGTCTACATTTGAGTTTCTGGTTATCAATAAGTACAATGTCTTTCAAAATATAGTAACAAAACCCATCATGACCTTTAATCCCAGCACTCGGGAGGCAGAGGTAGGAGGATTGCCGTGAGTTCGAGGCCAACCTGAGACTACATAGTGAATTCCAGGGCAGCCTGGGCTAGAGTGAGACCCTACCTCGAAAAACCAAAAAAAAAAAAAAAAATCATGATGTATAAGAATGTCCTATTTAACATTTTAGTTAGAAAAAGAAAAGATCATTATCCTCCAAACTTACTTGTGAAAAACAATATATGACCCCAATTTACTTACAAAAGTACTTTTCTAAAACAGTAAATACACTATCCAAACTAAGAAAATTTTGGAGATTTACACAATTCAGAAATGTTAAATGGGCACTCTACCATACACTTAATCTTTCAAAAAATAAAAGATTCTAAGCACTTGTTGATCCTTGGGACAGTGCATTTAACAGAGCTTAATTTCCTTCTACTTATTTTTTTTTTAAGAGTGGGGAAGCTGTGTGTATGTGTAGTAGGAAAGACTAAGTGTTAAATATTAATCTATTGATTCATTGTAAATGCAGACGGCTTGAAAACTAAACCAAGGCAGAAGAGACCAATTATTAAAGTATCATTGTTAAATGTTGAAGTACATCTAGTCTCTTCTCTTAACTCCATGAACTGAAATGAACCAAGACAATGGGGGATGGAGGAAGGAGAGGGGGCCTCAACCCCAACGTGGTTTTAAGAAGAAAACGAAATTAGATAGTAACCCAGCAACGATGCTAGTGTAGTTACCTGGCTACACAATAGCCAGGTATTCAGCAGTTTGAAAAGGTTTTTGAAATTGTTTCTTCCCAACCCATGCCTGAGAAAAGTCCCTGCTTTGCTTGCCTAACCATTTGGTAAAGAGTATATATAATGAAGCTATAAAATGGGTTTGAGGCCACAGTTCTTTGAGAGCTATCTTGGCTATGGACCCCGGGTTTGAAAATAAACCTCTCTTCCACTTATACTGGTGTTGGAGTCATCATTCCAGAGACGTTTCTGCTTCATGTGTACATAAAATGCTATGGATTTAAATCCCAGACCTTATGCACAGAGAGGTACTTTGGAATTGAGAAAATAGGTTTTAATTCCAACTCTGCCACTCACTTACTTGCTAGCATGTTGATTTCTCTTGGACTTTAATTATCTTCATCTAAAGATGATAACCCATCAACTCAAATGACCCTATATGCTTCATATATATAATTTAAAACATACATGTTTCTTTCTGAAACAGCAAAATTTAACACATGTGCTGAAAATTGCATTAGAGTGGTTTAATTGTAAGATTACCATCGTTTATCAGATTATCAAAGATTCATGCTCAGAAGCATAAGCTTTGTCTATGTCATGGAATTAATGGAACAAATCTATCATTATCAACTACCAGGAAGATAAAAGATGTAAGGTCAAACTTTAATCTATTTGCTTTTGTAAACTTTGCAAAATTATAGTCACAAATTGAAAAAGACAGACTATATGATACCTAATACTCCTTCCAGTATACAAAGTAAGTAATCCTACAATTAAATTTCTACCCAAATTCCATAAAGTAGTTATGCTTTAGATGGCCCAAAAGCACATATAGGCAAAGATAAAAATTATCCTAAATAGATCAATTAGACACTGTAACACTATGTTCTTGTT
The DNA here is from genome assembly GCA_004024765.1 of Zapus hudsonius. Classification (NCBI taxonomy): domain Eukaryota; kingdom Metazoa; phylum Chordata; class Mammalia; order Rodentia; family Dipodidae; genus Zapus; species Zapus hudsonius. Next base: position 5,339 of record PVHP010017479.1, on the reverse strand, counting down.
AATATATGAATAATCAAAAAGTATAAATTTGCACAATTCTACTTACTTAACTAAAATCAATAAACATTTCAAGATCATTAGAATTTAGGGTTGATAAATTCAACAAGCTATTTGCTTGTCAACACATGGTAATTTTCAAGGCACTTACCTATGGATCATGGTATGAGAATGTAAATAGGCTAATCCTTGGAGAGCACCATGTGTAATTGCTGCTATTTCTACTTCTTGTAATGGCTTTTTGTGAACTGAAAAGAGAAATGTATTTGAGAGTAATTGTTACACAGAATACTTTAATTAAAAATACATATATAGGGCTGAAGAGATGGCTTAGTGGTTAAAGCATTTGCCTGCAATGCAGAAGGACCAGAGCACGATTCCCCAGTGCCCATATAAATCCAGATGCACACATGGTCTGGAGTTCATTTGCAGTGGCTAGATGCCCTGGTGCGCCTCTGTCTGCCTCTCTCTCTGTCTTAAATAAATAAAATATTATATATATATATATATATATATATATATATGTGTATATATATATATATATATATATACATACACACACACACACACACACACACACACGTGGAGAAGATGGCTAGCAGTTAAAGGTACTTGCTTGCAAAGACTGCTAGCCAGGGTTTAAATCCTCCAGTACCCACATAGAGCCAGACATAAAAATGGCACTTGCATCTGGAGTGCATTTGCAGTAACAGGCCCATTCACACATGTGAATAAATAAGTAAATAAATATATTTATTTGCTATTTGGGTATTCTTTTATTTCTGTTTAAGTATGTGCATACATGTATCACAGGGCGTATGTAGAGGTCAGAACAACCTTGAGATGTCCATCAGCTCTTTCCATCATCTTTGAGACAAGTGTCTCTGTTGATTTCTTTCTTTCTTTTTCCTTTTGCCCTTGCAAAACCTGGCCTACTTAGGCAGCTTCTGGATTTTCCTGGTTCTGCCTCCCATTGCCATAAGCATGTTGGAAACACAGATGTGTGCATTCCATATGTATGCATGCATGTATGTGTTTAAGAGAGAGATAGAAAGAAGCAGACACAGAGTGAGTATGGGCCCACCAGGGCCTCTAGCTGCTACAAACGAACTCTAGGTGTCACTTTATACATCTTGCTTTAGGTAGGTACTGAGGAATCAAACCCAGGTAATTACACTTTGCAGGCAAGTGCCTTAACCACTGAGCCATCTTTCCTGCATCTCTTTAAATCCAGCTTTACTTAGGTGTTAGGGAGGATTGAACTCAGGTCATTTGGCTTGCAAGCAAGTGCCTTTAACCACTACTAACATGTGAATAATTTTTAAAACCTACCATTTAGCAAGAAAAGACTTTTCCTATGATGTTAAGATCGCTAGTCAGGCATAGCGAATTACACCAATATTCCTAGCACTCAGGAGGCCAGCCTGCACTATAGAGTGAGTTCAAGGATCACCCTGGGCTAGAGTGAGATCTTGCTTCAAAAAACAAAAACAAATGAAGAGGACTACTGAATTTTACACCTAATATACAGCTGTGACAGTTGTTAATGTATTAATTCTCAGCCAATTTTTCCTCTTAACTAATAATGTAAAACAATTATGGGTTAATTAAAAAAATACATTCTTCCTTTATTTTCACTTATCTTTAATAGAAAGACATCAAATTGAATAACACAAGAATCAGAAAAATGCTTGTAAAATCACATTAAGAGAAAACTTTTCTATTTTGTAAGGATAGCATCTATAATGCTAAGAAACGAGAAAAGGTTAAGAAGTATTCTTTAACTGAATTATCATTTTATTCTAATAATTAAAAAATTAATTAAAAGAAGCCTACCTTCTAGTAAATCTGAAGCAGATCCCAAACAATATTCCATTACAAGCTACATGGAAAGAAAATTATATAAGCATTAAAATACATGATAAACATTCATTCTATTTGAGATTACTCACCTAGGAGGTAGAAAATAGCTTGAGGTAAAACAAACTCTAGACATCATTTACTTTTCAAATTAAAGTTACATATTTAGCCATTTGTTAAATGCAGTATAAAGTTTTAAGCCAAGGAGTCCAGGCATGGCAGCACATGCCAATAATCCTAGCACTAGGGATAACAAGGCAAAAGGATTTTGAGTTCAGGGGCAGTCTGAGTTACTCTGTGAGTTCTAGGAAAGTTTTTTTTATAATGAAATGTCCAATTCTGTACTTTTTGAGTATTATCCAGCCAAGGAATCATAGTCATCTCAAATTTTACCATGATACTCCCAATTTCACCAAGATCGTTCTGGTTAAATGTACTAAAATACATTTATGGCAAGAATGTATAATGTCAAAATATGTCAAATTTCTTTTTTAAGTAAAAGTTTAAGATGGCAAAACTAAGAGAATTTTTAATTTTTTTTACAATATGTAAGAATTCTGGGAACATCTGCAACAGAACTAAGAAAGAACTACAGTCACTGTCTAGAGTTGTAGGAAATGCTGATTTCCTCTTCCAAAAGAAACTAATATTTCAGGAATTAGGGCATACTTTCATATAACCAGCTTGATAAATTCTGCATTAAGTCATGCTAAACCAAAACAACCAAAGTTAAAACATTCAGTGGAGGGGCAACTGGGAGGAGAAAGGGGAAGGCCATGGGAAGGGATTATGCTCATCATATATTGTCTGTATGTATAAAGCTTCACAAAAAGTTAAAGGAAAATAAAGTTACAACAAGGAGAGAACAAATACTAACCCATGCTGTGTGTTCACGTAAATAACAGCCTTTATATTCTATACTGTTGGGATGTTTTATTCTTTGTAGAAACTTGACTTCCTTTATAATATCCTGCCATTTCTGTAAGGAGAAAAAAAAGGAATAAGGAAAAGAATTATGAACAGATGGTTTTACCTTGACAGTTATGAGCTCCTGCAAATGAACTCCAGATACATGTGCCACTTTGTGCATCTTTACATGGGTAATGGAGAATCAAACCCTTGTCATTAGACTCTGCAGGCAAGTACCTTAAATGCTGAGCCATCTCTCCACCCCTGCTCATGATCTTTATATGAAATTTCAAAATAAAAAAATGTAGGGCTGGAAGGATGGCTCAGTGGTTGAGGCACTTGTCTCCAGTGCCTAGGGCCCTGGGTTCGGTTCCCCAGTGCCCGCGTAAGCCAGACCCACAGGATGGTGGCCCTGGTGTGCTCTCTCTCTCTCTCTGCTTGAAAATTACTGGATAAAATATTTAAAAAATAAAAATAATAAAATAAAATTAATAAATAAAAATTTAAAAAATCTAAAAGAATTTATATTTATAATTTATAACTCAATTATGTAAAATACAAAAAAATTTATCTGGCCAGGAGTGGTGGCACATGCCTTTAGTCCCAGCACTTGGGAAGTAGAAGAGGATCACCATGAGATGGTGGTTTATTGTTATAATCTCAGCACTGTGGAGGTACTGGATTGCCAATGTGTTCAAGGACTCCCTGAGGCTGACTGCACAGTGAGTTCAAGATCAGCCTGGGCTAGAGTGAGACGCTCCCTAAAAAAAAAAAAGCCGGGTGTGGTGGCACACGCTTTTAGCATTTAATCCCAGCACTCAGGAGACAGAGGTAGGAGAATCACCATGAATTTGAGGCCAGCCTGAGACACAGTGAATTCCAGGTCAGCCTGGGCTAGAGGGAGACCCTACCTCGAAACCCCCCCCCCAAAAAAAAAGAAAATTTCTCATTTAAGGAGGACAAATTTTAGTTTTATAAAGTTTATGATCGGTGAGTCTTACTAAAAGTCTTTTAATTACATACTATCAATTATAGTTATATACCCCATATATATAATATATACCCCATATAGTAATATTACTACAGAATCTAGACTTTCCTCGGATGTTATTTCACAAGCCCTTAACCAAATACAACAAAATATGTTTACAGTATTTTACAAAAAAAATGTGTTACATTAAAAATGCTACATTTGGACTAGAGATATGGCTCAGTGGTTAAAGACACATGCTTGCAAAGCTTGATGGCCCAGGTTCAATTCCCCAGTGCCCACATAAAGCCAAAGTGGCACATGTGTCTGGAGTTCATTTATTATGGCAGGAGGGGCTAGTGCACCTATACACATACACACAAACACACACATTCTCTCTCTCTCTCTCTCTCTCTCTCTCTCTCTCTCTCTGCCTCCTTTCTGTGTCTCTCAGATAAATTATTCTGTTTTTAATGCTAAATTTGGGGCTGAGAAGATGACTCAACTTTACTTTTTGTTTTTCCAAATTGCTACACATTGCCTGTTCAATAAAGTTTAAAACTATCACAAAACAATTTCTAAATCATTTTAAAAGGATGTCCCATTAATTTCCTGTCACATACTTACACCCAAATACAGATACTTATACCTCTAAGATAAACAACAGATTATAATATATTAAACCATAGCTTTTTTAAAAAAGTAAAAGTAGGGCTAGAGAGATGGCTCAGCAGTTAAGGCACTTTTGCTTGCAAGTCTGACAACCCAGATTTGATTCCTCAGTACCCACATAAAGCCAGATGCACAAAGAGGCATATGCATCTGGAGTTTATTTACAGTGGCTAGAGGCTCTGGAGTCCCCATTCTCTCTGTATGTAAATAATAAATAAAAATACTTTTAAAAACTGTTAAAAACAGGGCTGGAGAGATGGCACAGCGGTTAAGGCACTTACCTCCAGTGCCTAAGGCTCTGGGTTCAATTCCCCAGTACCCACATAAGCCTGACTCACTCACTCTCTCTCTCTCTCTCTCTTTCTCTCTCTCTCTGCTTGAAAATGAATAAAAATATTAAAAAAAAAAAAAAGCTGGGCGTGGTGGCACACGCCTTTAATCCCAGCACTCGCGAGGCAGAGGTAGGAGGATCACCATGAGTTCGAGGCCACCCTGAGACTACATAGTGAATTCCAGGTCAGCCTGGGCTAGAGCGAGACCCTACCTCGGAAAAAAAAAAAAAAAAAACTGTTAAAAAAAAAAACAAAAAGTAAAAGTAAAAGACACAGTTGGTAGACTTTTGGTGTACCATTAATGGTTTATCATCTAGGTAGCAGTTAAATGGGCACTATCTGTGAAAACAAATTTAATGAGACATACATTTAAGATTGTATACTTTTATGTATATATTTAAAAATTTCACACCCACCACGACTCAGGGAACTGAGCGAAAGAGGGGGCGGAAAGATTGTGAAAGCCGTGGTGGGGGAGACGGTCCAGAGGCATGGCACCCATCAGTAACAACACACTTGGGCCAGGAAGACCGGGCTGAGTACTAGGATATCCAGGATCCCTTGCCACAAGGACTAATACAGACAGCCCACAGAGGAGG